>PYDT01000070.1:32500-55000 GCA_004837865.1 Musa balbisiana | reverse complement strand
TATTGTATTGTTTTATGCCTAATTTTATTATAAATTATTTACCAGGTCATTGATACGGATAATATCCAAATACCAAATACGTTCTCTATATGATCCATGTAAATAAAAAGAAGTTATTTGGGGGAAGATCAAAGAAATAACTTGTTCTTCTTCCGTAAAGAATTCTTCTAATAATCCCGAACTTAATCTTTGCAAAAAACTGCGTACTGTACTTTTATGTTTACGGGCCAAAGTTCTAGCACACGAAAGTCGAAGTATATACTTCATTCGATACAAACTCTGTTTTTTGAGGATCCACTATGATAGTGAGAAAGATTTCTACATATCCGGCCAAATCGATTAATAATATCACAATCTGATAAATCGGTCCAAATCGGCTTACTAATAGGATGCCCGGATACGGTACAAAATTTAGCTTTAGACAATGATCGAACAAGAGGAATAATTGGGACTATGGTATCAAATTTCTTAGTAAGAATATCCATTAGAAATGAATTCTCTAGCATTTGATTCCTTACCGCCGAAGAATTTATTAGTACACTTGAAAGATAACCCAGAAAATAGAAAGAATAGTTTGATAATGGGTTTATATGGATCCTGTACGGTTGAGACCAAAAATTAAAATAATATTGCCAGAAATTTACAAAGTGGCATTTCCATTTCTTCATCAGAAAATGAGTTCCCCTTGAACCCAGAATCGCTTTTCCTTGATATCGAACATAGTGCATGGAAGGATCCTTGAAGACCCATAAAGTCTTCTGAAAAAAATTTCGGCACACTACAAGATGTTCTATTTTTCCATAAAAATGTGTTCGTTCAAGAAAGGCTCCAAAAGATGTTAATCGTAAATAAGAAGATTGTTTACGAAGAAAAACTAATACAAATTCACATTCAGATACATAAAAATTATATAAGAACCAAAATAGTCTTTTATTTTCTTTTGAAAAAACATAAATAGATTTCTTCGGAGTAATGAGACTATTCCAATTATAATATTCGTAGAGAAAGAACCGCAATAAATGCAAAGAGGGAACATCCTGGATCCAGGATTGAAGGATTTGGACCAGGATTTCCATATGGATGGGATGAGGTATTAGTATATCTGACAGATAATTTAAATGCGATAATTTATCCTCTAAAAAAGGAAATATTGAATGAATAGATTGTAAATTATGAGATTTTGGTATTTTTTTTTCTTCAAGGGAAGATACTAATTGCAACGAGAATGGAATTTCCACAATGACTGCAAAACCTTCTGATATCATCTGAGAAAAAAAATGGGAATAAAAATAATTGTTGTGCCCAACGAATCGATTTTGGTAAGAATCATTAACCGAATAAATCAAATAATTTTGTTGATACATTCGAATAATTAAGCGTTTCACAAGTACTGAACTAAATTTATTGCCATAACCCCCAAAATTAACGGGTTCATAAAAAATTGAACTATTTAAACCCTGATCATAAGCAAATACGTAAATATACTCCTGAAAAAGAAGTGGATATAGAAAGTATTGTTGCCGAGATCTATCTTTTTCTAAATATCCTTGTAATTCTTCCATTTACATTTCCACTTGAAGCAGGGGTAGGAGGCATTTATTGGGTTATCAAATGATACATAGTGCAATATGGTCAAAACAGGGTATTTTGTATTCTATTATGTATATAGAATACAATAGTAATAAAAATATATACCCCGAAAAGGAAACAGGGAGTCCAATCAATAGATCTTTTTATTCTCTTTTTCTATCGAATTGGTTTATCTTCGTTGTTTATCTTCGTTATAATTACAAGAGGATAACAAACCCTTTATTTTTGCAACCCGATCGCTCTTTTGACTTTGGAATTTATTCTCTTTATCAGTATACTGTTTCTTCTACACATCCGTTTCTAATCCATAATAAAGAATAGTTAGGATTCATTAAAAAAAAAAAAAAAGGAAAAAGAATCAATGGTCCACCCACAGGAGAACTCACCCTTTCCCGTATCAGGCACTAATCTATTTTTAACGTCTAATTAGATCGGGTAATCGTTCAATTCAAATTAAGAACATAAGCTCGTTGCTTTTTGTTTTACCAGAATTGGAACCATAGGCTCTATCCATTTATTCACTAGACCCAACTGTAAATGTGAATTTGTTTTGTCCCCTTCCCTTCCAAAAATTTTTTATTTTTGTAGCGATCCAGTAAGGATAAACTAAAATAAAAGTTCCACTTTCATTTTAATTTGTAATTTTTTAATAAAATAAGAAATTTATTTTATTTTTATTACGACATGCTACTTTTTCCATTCATTACCTTTGAGGATCAGTCGTGGTCTTATAGACTCTACCAATAGTCTGGACGAATTTGTTGCTTCATCCAAATGTGTAAAAGATCATAGTCGCACTTAAAAGCCGAGTACTCTACCGTTGAGTTAGCAACCCGAATAAAATAAAATAAATAGGATATGTAGATACGATCAAAATGAAAAATAAATTAAATTGCACTGCACGACCCCATCAAAACATTGAACTAATAATAAATAAAAAAATATTTTATGATCAATTATACAAAATAAATAAAAAATGTAAAAATAAATAAAAAATGTACAGATCATATTTAAAAACACCAGATTCCTAAAAGAGATGCTCAAATTGTGACAGACCCACCAGTTTTTTATCAATTTTTTTATTTTTGTTAAGTTAAATTCCAAAATACGTCTTATATGACAGTAAACCCAACAATGCAAAACCCATTATTTGAGTAAAAGTGAAGTGAAAACCCAATATGGGGTCTGGATAAAGAGATTTATTTATCTATAATCAATTATATTTGTTCGATACACCATTGTCAATATGAATGCAATGTTGAGAAAACAAATAACAAATAAAGTAAATAAAATAAGGATTTGTATTGGGTTGGCACAACATAAATAAGAAATTTTGATGGAAAAAAATAAGGAAAAGATAAAGAAAAAATCTCGGGTTTATTCAATCAATAGAGGTACAATAAGCAAGATTAATCCCTTGTTTGTTGGTGGATTCCTATAACAAGAAAAAAGTAAATTTAAGTATGAATAGAGCAAGAAAAGGGAAAATTTTAGGTAAAAAATTGTAAGTAAAAAATTATACAAAGATAGATTTTATATTAATCATCTCCCCCCTTTTTTATTAATTTTGTTGTTTTTTCTTTTAATTAACTCGAAGTTTTTTCTTTAAAAAATTCTGCCTTACTTAAAATATCATAAACAGTTCCTGTAGGTTGAGCGCCCTTTTCAAGGAAATATAGAATAGCGGGAACGTTTAAATAAGTTTGATTCTTTATCGGATCATAAAAACCCACTTTTCGAAAATCTCTTCCTTCTCTTCGGGATCGAACATCAATTGCAACGATTCGATAGATGGCTCATTGGGATAGATGTACATAAACAATCCCCCCCCAGAAACGTATAGGAGGTTTTCTCCTCATACGGCTCGAGCTCGAGAAAAAATTATTTTAATTTCGGTATATCTTTCTGTATATAATATCAAATAGTAAACACAAAATAATGACTCAAATCATAGTCTAATTCATTATTATTATTTTGTTCTTCCTAAAAAAAAAAAAAAAAAGAAATTTCATTCGTACTCATAACTCAAGTTGGGTAATTCTGACAGAATTCGAAGGGAAATCCTTAGACATTTATTGAGCCGTCTCTAACCTCTTTTGTTTGTCTCATCTCGAATCTATTTTTATTCCTGATTCTGATCCAATTTTTGAGACAATTGAAAATAGTGTTTCCTTGTTTCGGAATCCTTTATCTTTGCTTTGTAAAATCATTGGGTTTAGACATTACTTCGGTGATCTTTACTCCTTTCAAAAGGGCAGCAACATACCTTTTGTTTTTTTATTTCTTTCTATAGAAATAGAATACCTATAGAAATAGAATACGAAGAATTGATTCCTCTGTGATACACTTTTTTTGATCGAAATAGTTTTATCAATTCCGATTATTTTATATTTTAAGGATATACTTACAAAGTTGGTCTAACTTATTGATTGATTGGCACTAACCCTAGATTCTTCCCCTTGATAAATGAATCAATCCTTTCCGCTCGAGCTCCATCATGTACTATCAACCTAAGAAAAATTAGATTCCTAATGGAACAGAACAAACTATGTCGAGCCAAGAGCATCTTCATTTCTATAGAAAATGGTGGATGTAAAAATCCACAGTGGATCATGTCCTTCAAGTCGCACGTTGCTTTCTACCACATCGTTTCAAACGAAGTTTTACCATAACATTCCTCTAATTTAGAATTCAATTTAATTTCAAACCGCAATGGAATTGATTTAATATGTAATCATGAATAGTCATTGGCTCGATGGGAACAACGGGAACTATATAATAGTCTATACTTTATACCTATGGATAGATAAGTATTGTATTTATCCGGAGAAAGCTCAGCAGGGATCCAATTTCTTTAACTCGATATTCTATCATATGAATGAAACGTATTTCTAAGAAAGATGCTTGCTTAAGACTTATTTACTTTACATCTCCAACAGATTGTTCGGGACGATCAATCATGAAATGCAGAATCTATTTTTCTAGAACAAAAAAACTATAAACCTCAAATCCTTTAATTTAATATATTTCCAATCCCGGAAAAAAATCAATTATTAGTCAAATAAACTGTTCCAATGACCAAAAAACAAAAAGGTCGTAAGTTTCTAGATACTATTGATTTATCATATTTCTTCGAGTACCAACCAAGAGTTCATAAAAAATGTTTTAAAAATCTCCGACTTCAGCATCATGACTGGAACTATGTTTTCTAGTCATGACTAAACTGGATCTCTAATTCAATCACCAAGTCGACGCAATCACAATGAGTAGCTAAAAATTTTTAGCAGATATTTCATTCCCTAAGGAGACATAAATTTTACCATGTTCAATTGAATTATCAATTGGTTTTCTTTTAACCAAAGAAGTAAATGGATTCTAAGAATCCATTCTAAGAATCCATTCTAAGAATTCAGAACAAAAGAAAAGGTTGTTCTCTTTAAGATTTTTCCGTTTTATGTGGGATACAATGTGATACCATCTTTTGTTTCTGATGGAAACGATCTGGGACGGAAGGATTCGAACCTCCGAATAACGGGACCAAAACCCGCTGCCTTACCGCTTGGCCACGCCCCATTTTTCCTGTTTGGCACTAGTCAAGACTATTATTAGTATTAGTTATTCGTCAATCCCCAACCCCCCCCCCCCCACCAAAAAAAAAATACATAATACATAATAAAAACATATGGGATATTTTGTTTGTTGCTAGGATTCAACACATGTAGATTAGATATAGAATCAAAAAAATTAATTGATCATTACATAGAATTCAATTAAGATAATGTATGAAAGTAGAATTCCTTGTATTCTCATTTGAGAATGGAAGGAAGGATTTTTGATTTGGGAGAGTTCAAAAAAAAAAGAAGGATTTTTTGACTTGCCTTTTTCATTTTTCCCTTATAAAAATAACTCAATCAAAATAAAATTATCTAATCTACAAGAACGAAATGTTTGTTATGTTTAATATCTTTAGCTTAATCTGTATCTGTCTTAATTCTGTCCTTTATTCGAATAGTTTTTTCTTTGCCAAATTGCCTGAAGCTTATGCCGTTTTCAATCCAATCGTAGATGTTATGCCTGTCATACCTGTCCTCTTTTTTCTCTTAGCCTTTGTTTGGCAAGCTGCTGTAAGTTTTCGATAAAATCCTTAATACTTTGCCAAATCCATTCATGATTTATTCGACAAAAAAATTATAAAAATGGATAAGATCGGCTAAGTCTTACATTAGAATTATAAACCCTCGATTCAAAAATGGAAATTCTTGTATATTGAGTAACCGCGGAGATGAATTTTGATCAGTTTATTTACTCGTTCTGACCTTTCGGTGAGTAAGGAGTTTATTAGTTCTAGGTCCCCTACAATACCTAATTGTCGATATGACAAGAAAATTTTTGTGAGGAAGGAATCAAAATCTTATTACAAAGAAATTCGTAAAAGTGACTTTCTTTTTCTTTTCAAATCAAAAAACTTAATTTTGGGGGGTATGATGTCAAATCAAACAAAATAGTATATGTGATAAAAAGAAAAAATAGGTAATCTATTCCCTTTTTCTAAAATGATCTTATCTTGGAGATTGTGTAATGCTTACTCTCAAACTCTTTGTTTACACAGTAGTGATATTCTTTGTTTCTCTCTTCATCTTCGGATTCTTATCTAATGATCCGGGACGTAATCCTGGACGTGAGGAATAAAAAAATTTTTGAGTTTTCTTTGTTTTTCTAATTTTTTCTTATTATTTTATCTATTCCATATATTCACTTTACCTATAAAAAATAAAGGAATCGAAATTCCTTCGAAATCGAAAGTATCAAGTAATAAGAGCGGGCGGAGAGAGAGGGATTCGAACCCTCGGTACGAATAACTCGTACAACGGATTAGCAATCCGCCGCTTTAGTCCACTCAGCCATCTCTCCCAATTTAAATAAAATTGAAATTTCAATAAAATTTCAAATGAAATTGAAATTAACTATTTCAATGAAAATTGAAATTAAATAAAAAAAGAAAATAATAAAAAAGAAAAAATTTTTTCTTTTTAAGATATTAATTATTAAGTTTAAGAAAGAAAAGACATTAATATAATATTTTATTAAGAAAGATATTAAACATTTTTATTTAAAAAGATATTAAAAAAGATATTAAACATTTTTATTAAGAAAGATATTAAACATTATAGAAAGATATTAAACATTATAATTATAACATTATCATTAGAAATATGAAACATTCTATTAAAATTTCTAACTATAGGATAGATTTCATTACTAATTATAAAATAGATTTCATTACAGATGAAATTTAAAAAAATAAAAAGTGAATAATTAAAAATTTTAAAATAATTAAAAATTTAAATTATTAATAAATTCTAATCTAAATTTAAAGGTTAAAGGAATTGAAATTTTATTTTCAATTAAAGTAAAGAAAAAACAAATTAAAGGTTTTTTTATGTAATAAAAAATTTCTTAAATATTATAATTTAAATATTATAATATTATTTAAATATTATAATATTATATTAATAATTAAGTAATTATATAATTAAGTAATTATATAATTATATTTTAAGTATATTTTAAGTAATTATATAATTATATTTATATTAAGTTAATATTTATATTAAGTTAATTTACTATTAAGTTAATTTACGTAATTTAATTTTAGTTTTTATGTAATTTAATTTAAGTTTCATTTAAGTAAGTTAAGAGTAAGTCAAGAACGAATTTGATCAAGAATTCCATTTAGATAAGATTCGAAACAGGTATCTCCAATAGAAAGAAAACCTTACTTCTTTAATTTTGTACGAAAGGTTTATTCTCCCGGCCTGGTCCTAGTTAAGTACTGGCCGGGCCAGTACCTCTTTTTTTGTCCAGCTTCAATGACCCCTTCAGACAGACCGAGAATGCCAGCAATCCAGCAAAGGAAAAGTATAAGTATAACTTTATACCGTTTTTTAAATTTATATATGTTATTTAGAAAAGCTTTGTGCTCTTCGCCTTTTAAGTCCCTGGCTGGCGGGACTAAATATGTGTCAACGTTATAATTTGAATGCTATCTTGATTGCGTCTCACTCCCTTGTTCGACAAATAGTCCATTCATATACAATAATGTATATGTAGCGGGTATAGTTTAGTGGTAAAAGTGTGATTCGTTCTATTAACAACTTAAAAAGTTAAGGGGTCTCTCGGTTTTTTGCATACTCCGATCAAAAACTTTATTTCTTAAAAGGGTTTAATCCTTTACCTCTCAATAGCATATTTGAGGAAGAACATACATTCTCACGATTTGTATCCAAAGTCCAATTAGAAATTCTATTTTCGAAATTGAATAAGAAAATTGGATTATGTATATGGAGTCGTGAAACATAATTTTTTTTGAATTGGATCAATTCTTCCAATCGAATGAGTATGAATAAAGGATCTATGGATGAAGATACAAAAGTTTATTTCCAATCGTAACTAGATCTTCAATTTTGGTGTTGTAAAAGGGAAATTGAAGCCAAACAAGCTAGAAAAGGGTGGTTTTGGTTTACTAGAACCATCAGCATATTGTTTCAGCTCGGTGGAAACCAAATTCTTTTCCTCGGGATCCTGCGAGCGGAAATAGGGAACGAAGTAACTAGACTAGACGGATTTGGTATAATCCCTCTCCTCTAGAGGGATCATCTAGTAAGCGAGTAGTTTTGGATACATTCAGACAGAAAGGCTGACATAGATGTTATGGATCTAATTTTCTCTAGGAATACATCAATCTTCCATAAAGGAGCCGAATGAAATCAAAATTTCACGTTCGGTTTTGAATTAGAGACGTTAAAAGTGATCAAGCAACGTCGACTATAACCCCTAGCCTTCCAAGCTAACGATGCGGGTTCGATTCCCGCTACCCGCTCTATATTTCTTATCTCTATATTTCTTATTATGTATTATACATCTTATTATGTATTATACATACATGCACCATCAATTTAGATATGCATTCTTTTTTATTCCCTAAAATATTTTCCGTGTAATTTTATTTTTTATCCGAACAAAAGAAAGTAAGAATACAAAAAAATAAAATAGGAATGAAAAGCGTCCATTGTCTAATGGATAGGACAGAGGTCTTCTAAACCTTTGGTATAGGTTCAAATCCTATTGGACGCAATTTATTTCCATCTATTTTTAAAATGGCTATACCAAGAAACCCTTTTTGAATCATTCGAATCAGAACTATTTCTCAATGATTACTCTTGTACTAAGAATAGAATATACCAAGAATAGAATAAAAGTAAAAAATTTATGTTTGTTCCTGAAGTAAAAACAGTTCGATCTGTTCTTGAATAGCTTCCTTCAAAAGAAATTCTACTTCCTCGGTGAATGTCTTGGTAGAAGATATAATTTCTTGGAATTTAGGTTTATTGTTTTTTAAGTAGCTACGTAACTGACTGAGAAATTTCTTTACCTGTCCAATTTCTAGCGGATCAAGATATCCATTCGCTCCGGTATAAATAGTAGCTATCTGTTCTTCCACTGCGAGAGGGTCTGATTGGGATTGTTTAAGCAACTCGCGTAATCGTTGACCTCTTGCCAATTGATTCTGAGTAGCTTTATCGAGATCAGAAGCGAATTGTGCAAAGGCTTCTAACTCTGTGAATTGCGCTAGTTCCAATTTTGATTTGCCGGCTACTTGTTTCATGGCTTTAATTTGAGCTGCGGATCCTACTCTAGAAACGGAAATACCCACATTAATAGCAGGTCGGATTCCAGCATTGAATAGATCGGCAGATAAGAATATTTGTCCATCTGTAATGGAAATTACATTAGTAGGAATATAAGCTGAAACGTCTCCAGATTGAGTCTCAACTATCGGTAAAGCGGTCATACTTCCTTCACCTAAACTAGAATTTGATTTAGCGGCTCTTTCCAAAAGTCGTGAATGCAAATAAAAAACATCTCCTGGATAAGCTTCACGACCGGGAGGTCTTCTTAATAGAAGAGACATTTGGCGATAAGCTTGTGCCTGTTTGGAGAGATCATCATAAATTATTAAAGTATGTTGTCCACGATACATAAAAAACTCAGCCAGAGCCGCTCCCGTATAAGGAGCGAGGTATTGTAATGTAGCAGGTGAATCCGCCGTTTCGGCTACCACAATAGTATATTCCATCGCCCCCTTTTCCCGGAAAGTAGTCACTACCTGAGCCACAGAAGATGCTTTTTGACCAATAGCTACATAAACACATATTACATTTTGACCTTTTTGATTGAGAATCGTATCTGTGGCTACGGCTGTTTTGCCGGTCTGTCTGTCCCCAATAATTAATTCTCGCTGACCGCGTCCTATAGGGATCATCGAATCAATGGCAATAAGCCCCGTTTGAAGAGGCTCATATACAGAACGTCTAGAAATAATACCTGGGGCAGGAGATTCAATTAACCGAGATTCAGAAGCTGAAATTTCACCTCTCCCATCAATAGGTTTAGCCAGAGCATTTATAACACGACCCAAATAACCCTCACTCACAGGTATCTGAGCAATTCGTCCTGTTGCTTTTACAGAACTTCCCTCTTGTATCATCAAACCATCACCCATTAATACAACGCCAACATTATTTGATTCCAAATTCAGAGCAATGCCTATTGTACCCTCTTGAAACTCTACTAATTCACCTGCCATTACTTCATCAAGACCATGAACACGAGCAATTCCGTCGCCTACTTGAAGTACGGTACCGGTATTCACAATCTTTATTTCTCTACTATATTGTTCAATACGCTCACGAATAATATTACTAATTTCGTCGGCTCGAAGGGTTACCATTAGTGTTTCTTTATTCTTTTTAGGAAGGAAAAGAAAAAAATAATGCCTAAACTATAACTAAAAAAAGAAGGGCTAATCAGTTATTTCTTGCATGGCCCCGAGAATGCCAATATTAGCACGGATCGTACGGAAATGTAACTCGCTATTCAAGCAACTATTCAGAGTTCCTAGAGCTCCTTGTAAGGCTTGTTGGAAAACTCGTTGTCGGACCTGATTAATCGCTCTTTGTTGTTCAAACTGAAGGGTTTCATTTTTGTAATTTTCTAATTGTTCCAAACTATTACTAGTGGCATTAATCAAATTTTGTTTTTCTCGTTCTATTTCAGAGTATCCATTCATTCGATACTCATCTGCTTCCATTTCCACTTTACGTAAGCGAGCCCGGGCTCTTTCGAGCTGCTCAATGGCCCCTTTACGTAATTCTTCCGAATTTCGAATAGTATTCAAAATCCTCTGTTTTCGATTATCTAATAAATCATTTAATGAAAGTAGATTATCTTACCATTAATTTCAAAACTTCCATGATCTCTTCCCGAACCAAACATGAATCTTTCGATTCATTTGGCTCTCACGCTCAATTATTTATTTTATTTATGGTATGGGTATTCCCATATCTTTTTAATGTAATGAGCCTACCCTCTCTTTTCTGTTTGTATTCAAAGATGTCAAAACTGATACAAGACCAGAATATCAGGAGGACTCTTCCGACTAGACCAGACAAAAATCTAGAATTGTCAGCAAAGTTGTTTCTTTATTTGTATTTTATTTATATTTGTTTTGTATTTTATTTATCATTTAAATTTTTAGAATTCTATTTCATTTTTTATTTTTTAAAAATGAAAATAATAATTATTATATTTTTTATTTGTTTCTTCAAGTCCAAAAATTCCTCTTTTTTATACATAGGTCGTCATTTCGGCATTAGATAAAAAAAGCAAAGTGCTCATTTTTCTAGTAAATGGTTAAAATTCTTTTATCGATATGAGTGTTCTATATCAAATCAAATAAATTACCAACTATTTTTTTTAACCATTTCGTTACTAACGTAGTGGTAGAAGTGGTAGAAAGAGTACCATGTTTTACCTGGACTTTAAACAATTTAGCTTTAACCATGTTAATGGTCTCACATTATTGGTTGATAGAGAATCAAAGTGGATTTACCAATAAGTCACGAAATGCTATGGTTCTTACATATGATTTCTTAATTTATTCAGAAGTAATTCGTCGAGATCGTGCACCTTTTTCCTATTTCTCCTATAAATACCATAAATAAAGTGCAGCTGGATGGATCCAACTTATTCTTGAAATACACAACTCGCACACACTCCCTTTCCAAAATAAATCAATACACCAAGCACTACACTTAGATTTATTGGATTTGTTGCTAAAATATCGGTATTAAACCCGAAACTCCCGGCGGATGGCCAGTGACCCAAGGAAACGAAAGAATCGATTACATTTTTCATATGCTCCCCTCTCTTATGGATAGGACTAACAAAGAACAGAGTTCTTTTTGTATCACTTCACTCGCCTTTTTTTGATCGATTTCTTTTTATTAATTTCATTTCCACTTTATTTAATGGCAATAGATTAAATCATTTGTTTGAAATTTCTTATTTTTTGAAGTTTTCAAGAAGTTTCCAATAAGATACTTTACTTAGGTCTTAGATCTCATATCAATTGATAACTATTTCGTTTGTTGAAACGCTTCGAACAATGAAAGTAAAAAAGTTTTCTATTGTACTAAGCTAAGGACAGAAAGGAAGAAAGCAAGCGAATCTGGTAATTCCTCATCCTCAAATCAGCCCTTCCTGGCGTATCGTCTCAACAAATAAGTAATTTATAAGTAAAGTGTAAATATAATTCGAAGAAGCAAAGGGCAATTCCAAGTTTACAAGTTAAAGTTAATAAAATAAGAAAAAAGTATGTAAGGTACTTTTTTCTATTTATTTCTAGGATTAAACAAAAGGATTCGCAAATAAAAGCGCTAACGCCACGACCAGTCCGTAAATTGTTAAAGCTTCCATAAAAGCTAGACTAAGCAATAAAGTACCTCGTATTTTACCCTCTGCTTCTGGTTGTCTCGCAATACCTTCTACAGCTTGGCCTGCAGCAGTACCTTGACCAACTCCAGGTCCTAGAAGCAAGCCCCACGGCCAATCCAGCAGCAATAACGGAAGCGGCAGAAATCAGTGGATTCATGGTAAGTTCCTCGCACAAAAAAAAAGAAATGGTTAATGATACAATCAACCAATGAATTATTACTCATTTTTTCATTAAGATCCAGCGGTCCGAAGTAACTAAAAACTCCGAATTGAAATGATAATATTACTAAATTACTGAGCAGAATCATCACAACTATCTCGTTTTTACCCATAATGGAGTTTTTGTAAATCCATATGCATACAGTTCTAACTATTGTATTTCTTTGTTTCGAACCACTCTTTCATTTAATTCTTCGTTCTTTACTACACCATTCTTGAGTTCATCTCTTTGTTCATTCAATCCACAATCACAGACAAAATAGAAGGACTGATATTGAAATCCGTCTAAATGGAGTGTGACTAAATGCAGTGTGAGCTGCAATCAATATCAATCAAATACCAATAAAATTAATACCAATACAAATCAATATCAATATATCAATATGTAGTAATATAAAAGTATGTAGTAGTACCAATATCAATATATAGTAATAATTAATACCAATAATTATCGATAATATAATTATAAATGATTATATTAACTAATACTTATTGATACTTAGATATTTTACATATGAATATTAATATTAGCTATTAAACTAATATTAAACTAATTATTAATGTTAACTAATACTTATTTTATTACTTATATTTATTTACTTATATTTATTTATTTATTTATTATTATATTTATTATATTATTATTATATTATATTATTATTATAGGATTATATTATGTATAGGATTATATTATGATTACAGAGTAGAAGTTATGATTATAAAAATAGTAATAGTATGTAATATAGTAATAGTATGTAATTAAGTAATAGCATGTAATTATGTAATATAGTGATGTTATATAGGATGATAGGGATAGCCTTATATAACTAATGAATATCTAATGTCATTCTAATATGACATATATATTTGTTTCTTCCATAACGTAAAAACGTAAACCACCCGCATTTTTTTTAGATTAAATCGGATTCTAGAATCATTCCTAGAAACATAGACGGGGTCCGAGCTTATAGACATTACATACATCTAGTATAACCTCCCCAACCCTTCTTTTTTTTTACAATTCTGTAATACCGTCCATCTTTTCTCCTAAAACTCTAAGTCATATAGTAATACGTTATTATGTTCCCCAACCAATTGGATTATCTTGAACCATGCAAGAATTGGGATAAACTTACTTAATAATAATAATAAAAAGACTATTTTGAAAGCTAGTCAATGATGACCCTCCATGGATTCACCTATATAAGCCGCAGCTAACGTTGCAAAAATAAGAGCTTGAATACCACTTGTAAATAATCCAAGAAACATGACAGGTATAGGAACTACTGAAGGGACTAAAGAAACAAGAACGACAACTACTAATTCATCAGCCAATATATTCCCGAAAAGTCGAAAACTAAGAGATAAGGGTTTTGTGAAATCTTCTAGGATGTTAATTGGTAAAAGTATTGGAGTTGGTTGAATGTATTTCCCAAAATAACCCAATCCTTTTTTGCTAAGACCCGCATAAAAATATGCGACTGACGTGAGTAAAGCTAAAGCAACAGTAGTATTTATATCATTCGTGGGCGCAGCTAACTCCCCATGAGGTAACTGTATAATTTTCCAAGGTAAAAGAGCGCCTGACCAGTTAGAAACAAAAATAAATAGGAACATAGTTCCAATAAAGGGAACCCAAGGACCATATTCTTCTCCAATCTGGGTTTTGCTCAAGTCTCGAATAAATTCAAGGACATATTCGAAGAAATTCTGACCGCCGGTCGGAATGGTTTGTGGATTCCGAACAGCTAGGATCACCGAACCTAATAAGATAGCAATTACTACCCAAGAAGTGATAAGTACTTGGGCATGGACTTGTAAACCTCCTATTTGCCAATAGAAATGTTGGCCTACTTCTACACCCGATATATCGTATAACCCCTTGAGTGTTTTAATGGAACATGGTATAACATTCATATGGTCCTCTAACAAAAATTGAACTTCAAAAAAGAAATTATTTTGATGCAACCATCTCTTTCTCAACTCACCAACTTGAATCACTAATTGTATTCATCAATCGTATATTTAGGATATCAAGAAATTACATAGGATACCAAGAAATCACATAACATCATAACATATTATCAATATGCCCACATTTCCATTTTGTTTTTTCTTTTTTAATTCAAGAATAGTAACCGATCCAATAAATCTATAAAATCCCAAAATAATTAACTAATTATTCTTAATCATAATCAACGATTTCTTATATAGCTACAACGGCCCTCACAAATTGCGGATACTAATTTGTTAAGAACCAATCGGATTGAAGCTATAGCGTCATCATTGGCTGGGATCGAAATATCTGCGAGATCGGGGTCACAATTTGTATCGATTAAACAAATCGTCGGAATCCCTAAAATTACACATTCTCGAAGAGCCATATATTCTTCTTGCTGATCAACGATGATCACAATATCAGGCAATCCCGTCATATATTTGATACCGCCGAGATATGTTTGCAAGGCAGATAATTTTCTCTTCAACATTGCGGCATCTCTTTTGGGAAGACGGTTGAGTTTCCCCATCTTTTGTTCTGCTCTTAAATCCCTGAACTTTTGAAGTCTCGTTTCCGTAGTAGACCAATTCGTTAACATACCACCGAGCCATTTTTTATTAACATAATGACACCGGGCCCTTATTGCAGCTGATGCTACTGAATCCGCTGCTTTATTTTTGGTACCAACAATTAAGAAGTTTTTTCCCCTACTTGCTGCATCAAAAACTAAATCACAGGCTTCTGATAAAAAACGAGCCGTTCTAGTGAGATTTGTAATATGAATACCTTTACGCTTTGCAGAGATGTAAGGGGCCATTCTAGGATTCCATTTCTTAGTACCATGACCAAAATGAACTCCGGCCTCCATCATCTCTTCCAAATTGATGTTCCAATATCTTCTTGTCATTTTTCCCCACACTTCCTTTTTGTTTTTTCTTTTTTTTTTTAACTTTTTAACAAAGAGACGAGGTACTTTGAAATAAATAATTGTTCCGATGGAACCTTCTACCGGGAATTAACCGTTGATACATGGTACAAACCATTAATGTCTTTTAATTACTTATTTTTTTTTACCAAATCAATACTCGGACCAGATAGTTAAGTTAAAAGACAGATAGTTAAAAGTGAAAAGATAGTTAAAGTAAAAGAATCTGCTCTTAGGAATCATGAAATCGCGTAAACGATTGTTCTGATGTCTCATGGAAATGGGACGTAAGAACAAAATAATTCTCTATGGTGTAACAAAATATCTCTCATTTCCAAATCGAATAGATTCTTTCTTTTGATTTCCAAATAAATGCTCTTGTCTTGCCTTGAACGGTGCACTAATTTTTTGAATCCGGTACCAACAGGTATAATCCCACCCAGAACAACGTTCTCTTTCAGGCCTTTCAACCAATCAATACGACCCCGTAGAGCAGCTTTTGCTAAAACTCGAGCGGTTTCTTGAAAACTTGCTTCGGATATGAAACTTTGAGTATTCAAAGATGCCCTCGTTATTCCCAATAGGATTGCCCGATAAGATATCGCTTCGTCCAAAGCACGCCCCGCTCGTTCCGCTCGCAACAATCCGATTAATTCCCCAGGTGAAAAAACATTAGACATTCCATCTTCTGAAACCAACACTTTTGATGTTACTTGACGTACAATAATCTCTATATGTCTATTATGGATCTGTACCCCCTGGGATCGATAAACCTTTTGGATTTTATTAACCAAAGAGATACGACTTTGAACTATGGTTAGCTCCGCTTGAATCAAGAATCCCCAGGGGATTCCAAGAATTTTTGGTATACCTTCGTTCCAACCTTCAACTCTCCTTTCGAGGTTCATCGATATTGAATCAATAGAACGTACTTCTAAGATTTGTTCCACTTTTGGAAGACCTTGCGTTATGTCACCAGATCTCGATTTTTCATATATAAATGTAACTAATGTATCTCCTTCGTAAAAGATTTCTCCATAATGGCCATGAACAGTAGCTCCTGGAGTGGCCAAATAGGGCTTAGCCGATCTTATAACTAAGGAGTCAACATGAACAATTATGATCTGACCAGATTTTTCTACGTGTGGTTCGTATTTGAATAGACATACATTTTCACAAAAAAATTGTCCAATACTAATTTTTGTAGATGTCTCTTCCCAATAATCGTGATGGAGAAAGTGCCAATTCAAATGGAATGGATTCAAAATGATGTTACTGCATGGATCGGGATTATAAATCCTCCTATTTTCATCTATTAAACAGTATTTAAGTACTTGAAGTACTTGGAAAGTCTGTTGAAAATTGTCAAGTAGCAAATATTTCTTTAACAAGATCTGATTATAAGTTATTAAATGGTAAGATGAATAGAAATTTGCTATTTTAGGTACAATAGTGCCTAAGGGACCCAGCAAATCCTTAATTGGGATTATGGGATCCGATTCTTTTGTCATATTGTTATATTTTGAACCATTGAATGGGCCAATTCGAAAACAATTGGATGATGACAAAATTATCAAAGATTGGCATTCCTTATTTCGATTTAACAATGTACCAATAGTACCTTGATGTTGGGTAAGTGATTGAATCCTGGCCTTGTAAAAAAAAGGATTGATATTTGTGCGATCTAATCCATTATCGGAAATCAATCCTGAACTTGCCCTATCATATCTTTTTCCGGTATACGAAATAGTGGACTTGACTAACTCAATTCTTATGAAATCTCGAATCAGATCATTTGTTCTTACCTCAACAAAGGAAGCGTGAACCTCTTCCGGAGAACCTTTTTGCTCTTGATCCCAATTCAATACTAAGCAAGTCCGAACTAATTGAATACTTGTGTGAGAAATTCCTCGAATTGACTTGCCATTTCCATGAAGGATATAATTGACAACTCTAAGTTGGACATTATCCTTTTCCCGCAGGAGATCTTGAGGAAAAAGTGTTGCTAAATTTATGCCATCAGCTATTTCATATGTGACTACGGGTCGAACCAAAACAAAATACTTTTTCTTGGTAGGTGTGATCCGTTGGACATAGATCCAATTTTTCCATTTTTTTGATTCCTTAGAAATTTTTTTTCTGTTTCCGGTGGTATCAAAATGCCGCTGTGCCTGGATATCTTATCTGCCTCTCCAGGAAAATAAATATCTCCGGAAAATATTTTTAGTTCAATATTTTTTTTTTTCTCTCCACTCGGACTAATCCGCCTACTCGACTTCTTGTATTTAAAGCGAGTTGTGTATCTACTCCAATGATACTATTGTTCCGGACCATTATCGACGAAGATCCGGGTAAGATATGCACTTCTTCGAGAATGAAAAAAAAACCGATCTACTTTCGTTTGGTATTTCGGACTAAATTCTTTTGGTCCTCGATACTCAATCAAATCCTCTTTTTTATGATTGAATTGACCTCTACGGTTCCATATTTAGTAATTCCCGAATTGCTTCTTCTGTATCGTGGATCATCAAAATAAGCAAGAATACTATTTCTACGTAAAATACCCTGTTTTGGTATTTCGATCGAAATACCAAAACAGGGTATTAGTTCTTTCTCTCGTTCTTGATTGTATTGTAATGGGATGATGAATCTATTTCTTCGCTTTTTCGCCAAGAAATAAGAATTCCCTTGGATAATAGAAGGATATATGAAATTCCAATGACCATTAGACATCGTTTGATCAGGTCTTATTGAATAGTCAATAATTTTCTTATCTTTTTTACCAGAAGTATCCAACAATTTATGTCTTATTCGACCATTAGTCATTGATAGGTCGGAGATATATCTTTCTTCGACAGAAAAAGAATAAACATTCATTTGATCTTGATCCTTGTGGAGCGAAAAAGACACTATACTCGATCTGCACGGACCTCCCGCTAATATCCATAAATGACTCGTTTTTGATAATAGATGAACATTACCATATGTATATTCAGGTGCATGGTGGACATCGGTACTCCAGTGCATTTCTCCCTCTGATTCAGAATAAATATGTTTTCGTACCTTCTCTTTAAAATGAAAAGTGGACGTTCCAGCACGAATCTCAGCAATCACTTGTTCTGATTCTACATATTGATTATTTTGAACTAAAATAAAACTTTTTGGTGGAATATTTACATTATGTAGAATATCCCGACTCTCAATAGTTACATACAAGTCTATAGAACATAGAAAAGCAGGATGCCCATGACGGGTACGTGTGGGATGAACCAAATCCTCATTGAATTTTATTTTTCCATTAGAAGGAGCTCGTACATGCTCGGCAGTACCGCCTGTGAATACTCCACCGGTATGAAAAGTTCTTAATGTTAGTTGAGTTCCTGGTTCCCCAATTGATTGACCCGCAATAATACCTACAGCTTCTCCCAATTCGACCAGGTCGCCATGAGTAGGACTCCGACCATAACATAATTGGCAGATCCAAGATGTACTCCTGCAAGTAAAGGGGGTTCGAATATATATTGGTTGTGCTCGAAAGGTTATGAATCGATTGACAAGTCCAATCCCAATATCTTGATTTCGAGTGGCAAGGCATCGTAGACCGATATATATATCGTCTGCTAATACACGACCAATTAGTGTTTGGACAAAAATTTTTTCCGTCATCCCATTTCGAGGACTCACGGAAATACCTCGGATAGTGCCACAATCTGTTCTACGTACAATAATATGTTGAACTACTTCAACAAGTCTACGTGTGAGGTATCCAGCATCTGATGTTCGTACAGCAGTATCTACAACTCCTTTGCGGGCTCCATAACAGGAAATTATATATTCTGTCAAAGAAAGTCCTTCACGTAAATTGCTTTGAATGGGTAAATCAATCATTTGTCCTTGGGGATCCGACATTAATCCTCTCATACCTACTAATTGGTGTATCTGAGATGCATTTCCTCTAGCTCCCGAAAAGGACATTAGATATACTGGATTAGAAGGATCAGTCATCCGAAAATTAGGATTCATTTCTTGTCTCAAATATTCACTTGTAGCATACCATATCTCAATGGATTGACGTAATTTTTCTACCGCGTGTACATTCCCATAATGATGGTGTTTATCCAAAATAAAACTTTGTTGTTCAGCGTCTTGGACTAACCATCCCTTAGAAGGGATTGTTAAAAGATCATCAATTCCTAATGAAATAGATGTAGCAGTGGCTTGTTGGAAACCCAAAGTCTTTACTTGATCCAAGATATGTGATGTATATGCCATTCCGAAATGATCTATTAACCTGCTAATAAGTCGTTTCATAACAGTTCCATTTATCACTTTATTGTGAAAGACCAGATCGGCCCGTTCTGCCATAAGTACAGTACCTCTTATATTTATTCTGCTAAGTAGGATTCGACAATGGACCTGAGTTAGTGATTCGAAAACTTCCTTTCCTCAATCTCAATCTTGATTCACGCAGAAATTAAGAAATTATGATACCAGTGAAATTGGGGAGACCCGAATTCCCATGGGCACGAACATCGCCTAATCTGATTTCTTAGTTTAGATAGCGTATGAGTAGGCTCGACAAAACCCCTGTATGGCTTCTTCTATTTCCCGATAAAAAGAAATATGACCAAGAGTAGTTCGAATGTATATACAACGGATTTCCTTTGTTACACTTCCTTCTATTAGATAGTGCCCATAAATCTCATGATAAGTACCCAAAGATTCATATTGAACTTCGATGGGAACTTCTCTTGAGCCAATGACACGTTGATCTAGTCTCCATCGGAGCCACAAAGGACTATCTAAACTAATTCGTTTCTGTTGATAAGCTCCAAGTGCATCATAGGAACTAGAAAAATAGGGTTCTTTCTTTTTCGTATACCTATAGTCATTTTTTTTATTGTCAACCTTTTTATTTTGGTAGTTTCCGCAACTATATCTATATGGATTATACCTATTTGCACAAATACCTCGACGATTCCCGATCGTTAATAAATAGAGTCCGATAAGCATATCTTGAGTTGGTACGGAAATAGGATCCCCAATAGCTGGAGACAAGAGATTCATATGAGAAAACATAAGTAAACGAGCCTCCGCTTGAGCTTCCAAAGATAAAGGTACATGAACAGCCATTTGATCCCCATCAAAGTCTGCATTGAAGCCCTTACAAACTAATGGATGTAAACAAATAGCGCGTCCCTCCACTAAAAAGGGTTGGAACGCCTGTATGCCTAATCTGTGCAGGGTGGGTGCTCTATTCAATAATACAGGATGCCCCCGCATAACTTCTTGAAGTATTTCCCATACAATGGGTTCTTTTTCCCGAATTTTACTTTTAGCAATTCCTATGTTAGAAGCAACATGTTGTCTGATTAGACCACGAATTACAAATGTTTGGAAAAGCTCTATTGCTATTTCTCGAGGTAATCCACACTGATGTAATGAAAGCGAAGGACCCACGACAATGACGGAACGTCCCGAATAATCGACACGTTTACCAAGCAGAGTCTCACGAAATCTTCCCTCTTTGCCTTCAATTACATCTGAAAATGACTTGTAAACTTTATTATGACCATCCCTCATTGGTTGTCCACGGATCCCATTATCAAGAAGTGTATCCACGGCCTCTTGTACCAATTTCTCCTGACACATTACTAATTCCCCTGGCGTAGATCTACTTGTTGCTAATAGATCGGTAAGAGTATTATTCCGATAGATAACTCGTCTATAGAGTTCATTAATATCCGAACTCATTAGTTTACCCCCATCTATCTGAATGATTGGTCTCAACTCGGGAGGAAGAACTGGTAATAAGCACAAAACCATCCATTCTGGTTCTACATTTGTTCGAATAAAATGTTTAGCTAATTCCATGCGTCTAACCAAAAAATCCTTTCTTCTTCTAATTTTTCTATCTTCCCATTCATTTCCAGTGGACCCCTCCTCCCCTAATTCCTTCCATTCTACTAATGAATTACCTGTAATAATTCGCAAATCTGAATCGGCTAATTGTTCTCTGATAGCACCTGCTCCTGTAGAGATTTCTCGATTTCGAAATGCCTCGAAGCCTTGGGTAGTAAAAAAAAGTGGTATGCTGTATTTCCGAGATTGGATTTCATATTCGAATAAACCTCGTAATCGTAAGAAAGTAGGTTTTTTCGCTATGGGCCTAGCAAAAGAAAAATCGAGATAGGTTCCTGTAGGATTGGATTCCCCCTTTTAAAATCGGACGTGAAGGTTTCCTTTCATCCGGCTCAAGTAGTTACCTCAAAAAGGGGATTCTTCCTTATTTTAAAAGTTTGTTCGAAAAACCCTACAAACAAAGAACTACTCCTTACTCAAGTTCCCACTAAGGACCAACGATTCATTCTTCTTTTTTACTTTAATTTTCCGAATTACTTATGACAAAATAAAAATGTAGGATTTTTGAGTAGTCTACTTCCCGTCAAATGATGAATCCCCTTAAAAGAATACTTTGGGACCCGTAAGGGATTTACTTGTCTATATATCGTTCTATTCGATCCTTTAGGTCCCTACTCACCTCGATGGTTATCCCATGATGCCCCTTGAAGCATATATGCGATAGATAGACTTCTGTAACCATGCTATATTTGCTTGCTTAAACAGAATCTCTCTATAAAGAAATGGAATAGCTGATTCCACAAAAAAGTGTTTTTTTCACGAGGTATAACTAGCAATTCCTATTTATACGGAATCGACCATGGATCAATTCCCCTTGCATTTGGAAGTATTGAATACACCTATAATTCTGAGTTTCGTGTTACTTTTACTTCTCCCAAAACACATGTCAGAGCCGGGGGCACCCCAATCGGATTGAATGGGATGACAGTTTCTCAGTCCGAATCTGTAAAACGAAAATTTTGATCAAATCACACATCGCAGTATACTAGGCCTTCTAATTCCTTAAGGG
>PYDT01000070.1:25000-30000 GCA_004837865.1 Musa balbisiana | reverse complement strand
TTAGTTCGATCAAAAACTTGAGATAAAGGATGTAGGCCAAAAAACGATTCATAAGTGGTTGTTAATGAAGTTGAAGTTACCAAATTTTGAGGAGTCGGTATCAATTTATGCCGAATTGCTCCGCATATAGTTCCTCGAACCGCATTTTCTAAACGAACAAGAGCCAGTCCGAATTGATCCTGTAACAGATCCGCTATAGAACGAATCCGTTTATTTTTCAAGTGATTCATATCGTCAAGTGTACCCATTCCAAATTTAATTCCGATCAAATGATCCGCAGCAGCCAATACATCTCGTGGTAATAAAAATGTATTGTTCTGAGGTATATCAAGATTCAGTCTCCGGTTCATATTTCGTCGACCAATCCTTCCTAATTCACATCTTTGTTGAAAAAATTTCTTTTGTAATTCTTTACATAAAGACTCAGAAAATACCGGATCCCCGCCTACACAAGCAAATTGTTGATAAAATTCCAAAATAGCATTTTCTTTTGACCCAATCTTTTTTTCTCCTTATCATTCGGGAAAGACAAGAAAATTTCAGGGTAACAAACATTATCTAGAATTTCTCTTAGATTCGAACCCATAGCTGATGATAGAATTAGAATAGATATTTTTTGTTTCCTACTTACACGGGCCCATATCCTTGCTTTTCTATCAATTTCGAATTCCGATCTTCCTCCCCAATCTGATATTATTGTGCTGGTATAGACAGAAATTCCGTTATGGTCCAATTCTGAACGGTAGTAAATACCCGGACTTTGCAATATTTGATTGATCACAATTCTGTATATTCCATTTACTATAAAGGTTCCCAGGGAATTCATTAGGGGAATGTTTCCAATAAAAACGGTTTGTTCTTGCATATCTCTACCGGTTTTCCAAATTAATCCCGCGGGTACATATAATTCAGAAGAATATGTGAGTGATTCATACACAGCATCTCTTTCGTTTATCAAGGGTTCTACCAATTGATATCTTTCCACAAATAATTTAAATTCAATTTCTTGATCTGTATCTTCAATTTTTGGAAACTTATGAAATTCTTCCGTCAAGCCCTCATTAATGAACCTACAAAATCCCTCAAATTGGATCTGACTAAATCCAGGTATTGTGGACATTCCCTCATTTCCATCATTCCGGAGCATCTTAATCTTAAGTTTCCTGTTTATTGAAAAATCCCATTATTAGCTCACTATTTATCGAACCATACGGATCGATCTAGCAATGATGGAATGTATATTCTGTTTACTGAATCACATGAAATTTTAGCCAACTCCATATATGTATTTCATACGTATGAACGGAAATGAGACAGAGGAATGAAGAGCATTTTCGACGCAAGTTCGAATTTGCGACAGGTACAAATGGAAATGGATTGATAAAGCATTCCCGGAAAAATTCTGTCACTTACACTTATGGAGTCTTATATAGAATATAAAAATTCATTCAATTTCTACCTATTATTATGATTCAATTTCTACCTATTATTATGATATAACGATCACCTATTATTATGATATAACGATCAGATTGATTGGGTACCAAAAAAATAAATGGATTCAGGATGAAATTGAATCTCTATGAATGAGATAAAGAAAGACAGGAACAATATAGAGTTTCCCTTTTTAGCATACTTAATTTTATTTGAGTTTCATTTCATGTTCAAAAAAAATTTCGAATTATTTTTTGCTAGTAGAATATATAGAATATGATTGAATTGCGTAATAGGAGTAATATTTATTAAGTGCATGCCAATATAGCTATCTACCTGTCCGCATATCACATCTTTTATCGTAATTTCACTTGTGGCAACAGAAGTCAGGTCGCACTATATCATAATTCCTATTTTTTCTATTGCATATAGAAAATGAAAAAAGAAGGCATGACGATTCTCTATAGGGATATGGGATATGTACATAAGAGCGGTATCTGTGTAACAATTTCTGTTTTGAGGTTTACATATACACATATATATTGTTATAATTTATATTGTTATAATTGAAATTGAAAAAGATTGATTATTGAAAATAATTGATACTGATTAGTCATAAATCAATTTGATTTTGTTATGCCATTAAGGAAACGCAACAATTTGAGATACAAATTGAAGAACCTTTCACTAATTCAAAACAACAAAACAAATAGTTAATGGTTCCAATTTGCCCTTAATTTTTAAGTCTTTGACCAGAAATCTATTTTTTATCTTATTTGGATCGAATTTGGTTTGGCGACATGGCCAAGTGGTAAGGCGGGGGACTGCAAATCCTTTATCCCCAGTTCAAATCTGGGTGTCGCCTGATCAACAAAAAACTTGGGATTTCTTATTCTGCTGATTTAACTCGACGAATTCTGTCCCCGGAGAAGGAGAGGCAAAAGGATAAGCCTATCGATACTTTATTTTTAGAATCTGTAGTTCTATAAAGAAAGTCAATTTTTTTAAAGAAAGTCAATTTTTTTCTCAAAATCCGGGCTTTGGGTGTGGCCCAAACCGGTACAAATAGGGATGAAGTAAGCCTTACTTATTAATATGATTATGATTTTAATATGATTATGATTGGTTCGGACATTTATTTTATAAGTAGAATAAATAAAAGTAGAATAAATAAAGAGTTATAAATAGAATAAATAAATAGTGAAAGTAAATTCTGGGATTCAAAACTACGAAAGTAAGAGGTCGGAAATCTTGGTATCCAAAGGTTCCTAAAGGACACTCCATTTTTGCTACTAGGATTGAAGAAGAGATTGTACGAAAGACTATCAAGAATTCCTAATTATCTTACACTACCACCGTTGTGTCTACTGACTCTGTCTGGAATTCGATTGGATAGGCTGATGGGAAATCAATTTAGAAGTTGTGGAAAGGACTGAAGATACTTTGTATCCAGACTCACGAGAGTCTCTGAGTACTCAAACATTCAATCAGGATAGTTGGTCGGCTCTTATTGAGTAAAGAGTAAAAGTAAAAGTTGAAGAAACAAAAAAATTTCTTTGCCCGTGTAGGATAGGGGGATTACGAAAAAAAGAAAGAATGTATGTAATACTGGTGATGGTGTCTCCCCATTCTTTCACAAAAAAAACAGTAAGGCTTAGATCAAATAGGAAATAGAGGTATCTGATAGATAGTTATCTATCTTGATGGTATATTTTGATGTCTTTTGCTTATGAAAAAGGGTAACAAACAATAGGTCTTAGTACTCCTACATGTTCCATTGGGATAGGAGTATTCCTTTGCTATTTCATTTTCCGAGAAAAGGTGTGTGTATTGTATTTATGCTTAATGCTTCCCGATTCTACCAGAAATCTTATAATCTTGTTACGAGTAGATTCATTGGATTGGTTCATCAATAGCCTTAAGTTAAGTCAGAATTCCATTTTGACTCTGTGCCATTGATTCCACTATGATTATTGATCAATAATGGAATAATTCCTTCATAGAGATAGGAGACATAATTTATATGGATATAGTAAGTCTCGCTTGGGCTGCTTTAATGGTAGTCTTTACATTTTCCCTCTCACTCGTAGTATGGGGAAGGAGTGGACTCTAGGGGTACTACTAATCGAGTAATCGATTGAGTAATTGAATTCTATCAATTGTTTAATTGATCGTTTTGCAAAGCTTTAAAAAAAGAATGTCTCTGTTTCAAAATTATACTGAAATACAGTAATGAATAAGAAAATACAATAATGAATAATAACCATTCGATCAAAGAATGAATGATTACTATAGTTGTATTTCGAAACCTAAATCTACGCATGATAGGAAATTTTTTCCAACCGAATTCTTCCTAAATATTCTATTTTGATAAACCAGCTCTTACCAGAATTATGGATATTACAAAAAGAAAAAATCTGAAATTGGTTTTTTCTTTTTTCTTTATTTGTTTCCCTCTTTCTTTACTTTTACTGTTCTAAGAGAAGAGAAAGCCGTTCCGCTATTCTAATTATATTAGATTACGACAATACATACTTTCTATTGGAAATGACTAGTTGTTGTCCAAAGAGGTTCTACACATAATAAGATTAGATCTTTCTTCCGTTGAGCGATCCACATATCGCGCATTTCACCTTTTTTTAGACTCCTAGAGATTTTTTATGCTTTTTTTGACTCATCTCATGTCATGTTTAAGCATAAAAAATTGGGAAGGTCTACTCTATTAATCTACTTCTTTTTCAAATCTGAAGAAGTTATCATGGAATAGAACTCCGCAGATCATCTGTTAATGGATCAAGCAATGACTTCTTGAGATGGGAAATCTAAAAAAAGAAAAAGATTCTTTTCTTTGGTTTCGTTTTCTTTTATCTTTTTTTATTTAATTTAATTTATAGTAGAATATGCCCATACTATTTTTGTCTTGCTCCATTGATTCCTTTGATAGATCTCGGGACCTATACCTATATATATATAAATTCTAAGAAAACCAGGAATTAGAAGAGTTGGCCTTCAATTATTTTGAATTGATCGAAATCCACACAAGTAAATGTAGCCAAAAAAATAATAGAATTGGACTGTTATTTTGATGTACTATTTAGATATACATCTAATCTATGTACATACATATTGTATATTGACCTAGATATAGGCTTTCTCTATATAAAAGCCTATATCTGTATACAGTACAACTTTCTATGAAAATCATTAATAGGATAATAAATACTATACCATACTATCTCGGCTCAGATACTACTATCTCAGATACTTATTATCTCAGATACTTATGATTCCAGACAGATCATTTCATTTAAGACTTGGAGTTTGAATCCGTTTCTTTCATTTATTCAATCATTGATAAGAACTAATAAATCAAGTTTCAGTCAAATTAATCATTTTGACTGACTGTTTTTACGTAGATGATAAGTAAAAAGGCAGTAGGAACTAGAATGAACAGTGCAGTAGCAATAAATGCGAGAATATTTACTTCCATAATCTCATTGTTTTTTTACTTCGCAATAACTCGGGATCTAATCCCATAGAGATGAGAAATTTGATTCCTTTAAATT
>PYDT01000070.1:15000-17500 GCA_004837865.1 Musa balbisiana | reverse complement strand
GAAGTATGTGTCCGGATAGCCCAAAGTCTCGATAGTTAGCTCTAGGTCTTCCAGTCAAAAAACAACGTCGATGGAGACGTATAGGTGCACTATTACGTGGTGGGGATTGCAATTTTCCATGAATTTCCCATTTTTCACTCAATGATGGAACTTTGCTTATTTTTTTTTTGAGGATCGACGAATCAAATGATATTTCTGTTCCAATTTCTGTCGCTTCTTCTCCCTCTGAATCAAACTTTTTCTTGCCATAATATAATGTTCAGTTCCTATTATTATCAATGATACAGTTCGGATCCTAGATGTAAAAATATAAGAAGGTAGATCCTCCCTCTCCATCGAAACAAATGAGATTGTTGCTGATACAGTACATAAAAAAAATAATAAATAACTAAATTAAAATTAACCAAATTTTCCTGATGTAGAGGCAATCAAGAAAGCTGCATAAGTGAATATATAACCTACGGAAAAGTGGGCTAATCCAACCAATCTTGCTTGCACAATGGAAAGAGCCACTGGCTTATCTCTCCATCGAATCAAATTAGCCAAAGGTGTGCGTTCATGAGCCCATGCTAAAGTTTCAATCAATTCCTGCCAATATCCGCGCCAAGAAATTAAAAACATAAATCCAGTAGCCCAAACAAGATGTCCAAATAAGAACATCCACGCCCATACGGATAAACTATTCATACCAAAAGGATTATATCCATTGATAAGTTGTGAAGAGTTTAACCATAGATAATCTCTTAACCATCCCATTAAATAAGTGGAAGATTCATTAAATTGTGAAACGTTACCCTGCCATAAAGTGATGTGTTTCCAATGCCAATAAAAAGTAACCCACCCAATGGTATTTAACATCCAGAAAACTGCCAAATAAAATGCGTCCCAAGCAGAAATATCACAAGTACCGCCGCGTCCTGGGCCGTCGCAAGGAAAACTATAACCGAAATCCTTTTTATCTGGCATTAACTTGGAACCACGTGCATCTAAAGCACCTTTTACTAAAATCAATGTAGTTGTATGCAAACCTAGAGCAATAGCATGATGAACCAAGAAGTCCCCAGGACCTATTGTTAAGAAGAGTGAATTACTATTCTCATTAACAGCATTCAACCAGCCCGGTAACCATATGCTTCGACCTGCATTGAATGCTGGGCCATTCGTTGAAGATAAGAGTACATCGAACCCATATGAAGTCTTACCATGAGCGGATTGTATCCATTGGGCAAATATAGGTTCAATCAAGATTTGTTTTTCCGGAGTACCAAAAGCGAGCATAACATCGTTATGAACATAAAGGCCCAAGGTATGGAACCCAAGAAACAGGCTGGCCCAACTTAAATGAGATATGATAGCTTCTTTGTGGTCTAACATTCTTGCCAATACATTATCCTCATTCTGTTCTGGATTGTAATCTCTAATGAAGAATATAGCTCCATGAGCAAAGGCTCCTGTCATGATAAACCCTGCGATGTATTGGTGATGAGTATATAACGCAGCTTGAGTAGTAAAGTCTTGTGCTATGAATGCATAAGCAGGTAAAGAGTACATGTGTTGAGCTACTAAGGAAGTAATAACCCCTAAAGAGGCTAGAGCAAGACCTAATTGAAAATGAAGCGAATTATTGATTGTGTCATAAAGACCCTTATGCCCACGCCCTAATCGACCCCCTGGAGGAATATGTGTTTCTAAAAGATCTTTGATACTGTGCCCAATCCCGAAGTTAGTTCTATACATATGACCAGCGATCAGGAAAATAAATGCAATAGCTAAATGATGATGAGCAATATCGGTCAGCCATAAACTTTGCGTTTGTGGATGAAATCCACCGAGAAGGGTTAGAATGGCAGTTCCTGTTCCTTGGGAAGTACCAAATAAATGGCTACTCGAATCAGGGTTTTGGGCATAAAGATTCCACTGACCCGTAAAAAGTGGTCCCAACCCTTGAGGATAGGGTAATACATCTAAAAAATTATTCCATCTGACGTACTGTCCCCTGGATCCTGGAATAGCGACATGAACTAAATGTCCTGTCCAAGCCAAAGAACTCACTCCGAAAAGTCCTGACAAATGATGATTTAGACGAGATTCGGCATTTTTGAACCACGAAACGCTTGGTTTCCATTTTGGTTGTAAGTGTAACCAACCCGCTATTAAGGATATAGCAGAAAGAAATAATAGAAAAAGAGCTCCAGTATAAAGATCTTCATTAGTGCGTAATCCGATTGTATACCACCACTGATAAACACCGGAATAAGCGATATTCACTGGACCGGTAGCACCTCCTCGAGTAAAGGCTTCTACAGCTGGTTGACCAAAATGAGGATCCCAAATTGCATGAGCAATAGGTCTTACATGTAAAGGGTCTTGTATCCATGACTCAAAATTTCCTTGCCAAGCTACATGAAAGAGATTTCCGGACGTCCACAGAAAGATTATTGCTAATTGCCCAAAGTGAGAAGCAAAAATGTTCTGATAAAGACGTTCCTCAGTAATATCA
>PYDT01000070.1:7500-10000 GCA_004837865.1 Musa balbisiana | reverse complement strand
TGAAGAGGTCTTATCAATAAAATTTGCATTTATCCGAGATCTAGGCATAATTAACAATCCATTCTCATTCTATAATTCTTTTCATTACCCCGAGGGGTAAATGATCTCGCAAACTAAAGGAATTGTACAGTACGAAATAACATAAAAACAGACTAATTCTAAAAAAAGATGTGTACCTTTTGTTCAAATTGTCCCTTTTTGTTTGGATTGGACAAGGAGAGATAGGAAATATTGGAGGATTTCATTCCAATTTCGTAGTATACCAATGAACGGAACTATTACTATTTCATCTAAGTTGAATAACAAAGGACTTTATTTTATTGTGGATTCTGATAACTCGAGAAGTTTTGATTTGGTTATAATCCAAAGAGGAAAAAGAATGAAATAAGCATTAAAAAAAAATAGAGTAGAGTAAGGTAAGCATCCATTTTGTTTTTGTTTGCATAACATGGATACGCCATGCCATACAATTGAAATAGAAAAATCCATGGGACGATTCATAAATTTGTACTAGATCTATGGGGTAGCTGATGAGAGAAGTTGTTGTTGAGAAATAGGAAATTTTATTTGAAAGGAATTATTCCTATGGAACCATTCATCAGTCGTACCTACTGGAATAATATGAATGACTCGCTATTCACTCGGTTTCTGGTCAATAATAAGATTATGTAGGAAAGATGGCCGAGTGGTTCAAGGCGTAGCATTGGAACTGCTATGTAGGCTTTTGTTTACCGAGGGTTCGAATCCCTCTCTTTCCGTTTCTCTTAATTCACCAACGTTACTGAACACAATATATCAAATCAAATAACAATTGATACCATCATCCCAACAAGAGGACCTGACCTTTTTGATAGAAATTCTCTATTCCTAATTACATTACTGTGGTACGTAAAATACAAATATCGGAAAAAGAAAGAGCAAAAAAATCTTACTGCTGATCCATTTGTGATACGTGAATGAGAAAAATGCGGATCAAGGCCCTTAGATCTATTTATTTTATTTCGGCGAAAAGAGACAAAATTCTCTGAAACTTTCTTTGTTATTTTCGTTAGGTTCAAGTCTGACGGGAATAATATTCTACGACTAACAACTCATTTATTTTCAAATCGATCCATTTACTATCTATTATTTGATTTACTACTCCTTTATATTGGAATGAGTCAAAAGTCAAATGTTTTGGCAATTCCTCGGGGGGGGATAAAGCAATATAATTTTGAATCAGAGCTTTCGATCTTTGTTTATCCTTCGTAGTAATAATATCTCTGGGTTTACAACGATAACTTGGTATATCCACTATACGACCATTAACTAAAATATGTCTATGGTTAACTAATTGCCTGGCTCCAGGAATGGTCGAAGCCATACCCAATCGGAAAAGGATGTTATCCAAACGCATCTCAAGTAATTGTAGTAAAACCTGACCTGTTGACCCGACCCTTTGGCTTTTCCAGCGATATGCACATATCTAAGTAATTGTCGCTCTGTCAGACCATAATGAAAACGCAATTTCTGTTTTTCTTCTAGACGAATACGATACTGCGATCTTTTCCCAGAACGCAATTGGTTTTTAAGATCACTTCCGGATCTAGGTCTTTTACTAGTTAGTCCTGGTAAAGCCCCCAGACGGCGTATTTTTTTGAAACGAGGTCCTCGGTAACGAGACATAAAGACTCCTTTTTATTTTATTGATTTTATTGAAATTTCATTTTTTCAGAATAAAAAAATGAAAACTGAACTATAAATTAAGACTGAACTAAGGGATAAACAAAGCAAAGCTAAATTTACCGAAATACTACAAAGTAGAATAAAATAAATTGTATCAATATCCGGATTTTTGTATATATAGGAAGTTGCAGCTCCGTTTTATGATTTGTTCGGTAGAGAGAGATCTAATTGTTCCAATACATTTTTTGGTCATGGTTGCAAGTTACCACGACATAACATATGGGAAAAGGAGGAGAGAGATTATCAATCACGGAAAAATCGATAGAGAAAAAGCCGGCTATCGGAGTCGAACCGATGACCATCGCATTACAAATGCGATGCTCTAACCTCTGAGCTAAGCGGGCTCACATAACATAACAGAAATAGTATATAGAAATTGAGGAAACTACCGGATTTTAGCTATTAGCTGATCTTATCTATTAGCTATTCGTTTAATATTAACTATGAACTATAACTATATAACTATATAGTATAGTTCTATATAGTTATATAGTATACTTAGTATACTTCTAAACTATATACTATCTAAACTATATACTATAACTAAACTATATACTATAACTAACTATAATAAGAATTCTGACTATTCTTCTGACTATTTATAATTTATTTAATTTATTTAATTTATATTATAATTTATTTAATTTATTTAATTTATTTAATTTATTTAATTTATATTATAATTTATTTAATTTATTTAATTTATATTATAATTTATTTAATTTATTTAATTTATTTAATTTATTTAATTTATTTAATTTATATTATAATTTAT
>PYDT01000070.1:0-5000 GCA_004837865.1 Musa balbisiana | reverse complement strand
TATTCATACAAATTAATCGAGATAGATCGGGCGTTAATAGTCTAGAGCATGATACGTTTACTCATCTAGATGTTACATATTTACTCATCTAGATGTATATATATATATATACCTCCTTTTGGGGGGATTGGTAAAAAATATATGTATGGATGGTTATGGTAAAGAACAAAGTGAGATTATGCTCCCGTCTCTTTTTTCTTTCTTGTTTCTTCATACTGTGCTTTCTCTCATTCAAAAAGAATATTAAGTCTTCATCTATATTCAAAATAAAAATAAATAAGTAAAAAAAAAAACTTAAAAGTCGAGAGGAGTTAAAAGATAGCAATAGACAGAATGCACTTCAGACACAGTACAAATAAAATCCAATCCCTTTTCATTTCTTCATTTCATATTTTTGACATTTATTCCATTTCTTCACTCTTGCTTACGTTACTTTCCGGGGTCCATCTACATCTAAGTAAGTTATGTGCGCGGTACAAAGTTCATAGTGCAGAACTCTTTTGATTCATCCCATTGTTTCTGCTCATACGAAATGGATATGATCTATTCCAAATTTTGGAATATAAATGAAGTTTTTTTTAGGTTATCCATAATACGAATTAAAGTCCGGTTACTTTCTTTCATCTAGAACGGAACGTAAAAATATTCCTTCACTTGAAAGAAATCTGGAATCGTGTCATAGTCGTATAAGTAAACATTAGTTTCTTATCATTTAATGAGCATCTTGTATTTCATAGAAATTGGGGGTAATATAGTCCTTACGTAGGGGCCAACCTATCCAACTTTCCGGCATCAAAATACGTTTAAGGCGTGGATGATTATCATAAGAGATTCCCAACATATCATAAGATTCGCGTTCTTGAAAATCAGCACTTCTCCAAATCCAGAAAACAGACGGGATTCTAGGATTATTCCTTGGGGCAAATACTTTTATGCATACCTCTTCTGGTTTAGCTATACCATACTGTATTCTCGTAAGATGATACACACTGGCTAAAAATCCGCCTGGTGCTACATCATAGGCACACTGGGAGCGTAAATAATTGTAACCATATACATATGAAATGACAGCAATGGAATCCCAATCCTCGGTTTTTATTTGTAAAGTTTCTATTCCTCGGCAATCAAAGCCCAAAGATCTATGAACTAAATCATGGTTGACTAACCAATCAGATAAACGATCCTGCTGCATCTTCTTGATCTCTCCCACATTTGTATTTGTATGAGTATTTCAATTTACAATGAAATTTTTAAAGATTGACCCTTTCTTTCTTATTCTGCACAAAAGAACCTTACCTTGTCTGATTCACTAATTCATGGGGAGATACTGAACTTTTGGATTTGAAAAATGTTTCAGAAGGTATCTCTGAAGTAGATGGTGATTGATAGAGCAATTCTTGATCATAATTTCCAGTATGAGTACTGCGTCGAACACAAAACTTGTGATTGGTAGTAAAACATCGATTTTCCTGTTGAGACACAGTTCTATCTTCAAAGATTTCTCGAGATATTTTCTTACGAAGTTTCGTTATAGCATCTATAACCGCCTCTGGTTTAGGTGGGCAGCCCGGCAAATAGACATCGACAGGAATTAGCTTATCGACTCCACGAACAGTACTATAAGAATCAGTACTGAACATCCCTCCTGTAATAGTACAAGCTCCCATAGCAATGACATATTTTGGTTCAGGCATTTGCTCATATAATCTTACTAAAGAAGGAGCCATTTTCATTGTTACTGTGCCGGCTGTTAAAATTAGGTCTGCTTGTCTAGGACTCGATCTTGGTACCAATCCATAACGATCAAAGTCGAATCGCGAGCCTATTAATGAAGCAAATTCAATGAAACAACAACTGGTACCGTATAGAAGCGGCCATAAACTGGAAAGTCTTGACCAATTCGAAAGATCATTCAATGTAGTTGAAATAACTGAATTGGTAATTGTTTTGTCAACTAAGGGAAACTCAATCAAATTCATAACTGTCTCAATGTAATCTTTTCCTTCATTTTTATTTTGATTGTCTGAATATTCAGTTAAGACCATTCCAATGCTCCTTTTCGCCATGCATAAACTGAACCAACAATTGGGATAAGCACAAAAATTAAAGCTTCGATAAATACAGATACACCCAATACATCGAAACTCATTGCCCATGGATAAAGAAAGACCGTTTCAACATCAAAAACAACAAAAACTAGAGCAAACATGTAATAGCGGATTCGAAATTGTAACCAAGCATCCCCAATGGGTTCTATACCCGATTCATAACTAGAGAGCTTCTCTGGTCCTTCACTAACCGGGGCTAAAACTCCGGAAATTACAAATGCCAAGATAGGAATAACGCTTGATATTATTAGAAATGCCCAGAAAATATCATATTCGTGAAGCAGAAACATAAATGTACTCCTATTAATGTGGAATATGCTGAATTATTCGATTCGAATCGGAATTGTCAATTCATCCATACTTCTTATCTTAGGCGAAACAAGAATTGATTTTGAGTCAATCAAACTGATAGTTTTAGAGTTTGTTTGCTGTGGGCATGTTTTGTTTAAAGATTCTCTAATGGAATCCCACTTACATTTTTGATTTCGATTCTATTTAGATATGGTGTAGACATAGGATGCTCTTACACAAAACAAACTCTCTCACTTTGTCTTGGGTTCTCTATCCTCTAGAAAAAGGTATAAAATACTAAAATATCCTATGCCTATAACTATTTCTATGCCTATAACTATAATAAACATCAATACCCTATAATATAGTAAAGTAAATATCCTATAATTAAATACTATGAATACTATATTCATTAGAATACTATGTTGATTATATATAATCAACATAAGGAGATAATAATAATTTCATTTCCAGTTTTTAAACTTAAATTTTCATAGTCATGGGGTAAAATGTCTAGGGATTTCTAGCATATTCTATTTATTCGAAGTATTCCTTTTTCATTAAAATCTGGGTATAGGATCATTGCTTCAATTGATGATACATATAATCTTACTAAAGAAGGAGCCATTTTCATTGTTACTGTGCCGGCTGTTAAAATTAGGTCTGCTTGTCTAGGACTCGATCTTGGTACCAATCCATAACGATCAAAGTCGAATCGCGAGCCTATTAATGAAGCAAATTCAATGAAACAACAACTGGTACCGTATAGAAGCGGCCATAAACTGGAAAGTCTTGACCAATTCGAAAGATCATTCAATGTAGTTGAAATAACTGAATTGGTAATTGTTTTGTCAACTAAGGGAAACTCAATCAAATTCATAACTGTCTCAATGTAATCTTTTCCTTCATTTTTATTTTGATTGTCTGAATATTCAGTTAAGACCATTCCAATGCTCCTTTTCGCCATGCATAAACTGAACCAACAATTGGGATAAGCACAAAAATTAAAGCTTCGATAAATACAGATACACCCAATACATCGAAACTCATTGCCCATGGATAAAGAAAGACCGTTTCAACATCAAAAACAACAAAAACTAGAGCAAACATGTAATAGCGGATTCGAAATTGTAACCAAGCATCCCCAATGGGTTCTATACCCGATTCATAACTAGAGAGCTTCTCTGGTCCTTCACTAACCGGGGCTAAAACTCCGGAAATTACAAATGCCAAGATAGGAATAACGCTTGATATTATTAGAAATGCCCAGAAAATATAATATATTAGGATTAGGGCTATACGGACTCGAACCGTAGACCTTCTCGGTAAAACAGATCAAACTGATTATTATCGAATGATTCGAACTGTTTCAAAGACCCAACATGCATTTTGTTGCATTGGGCTCTTTCATCAACTGGTGTAAAGATCAGTTAGTCCACCATATTTTTTCTTTAGAGGAAGATAATGAGATGGTTCCATGTGCTCTGATTTATTATTTGTATTCTGATCTAGGAGCAATACCAAAGTGTTTCAAAGAAGGGTTATCTTGACTTAGGTCTGCCTTCGGCCTAGATCAACCTAAGTTAAATGGATCTCTATCGCTCCGCTGCAACAGTCGATATGAGACTTCATACACCTTAAAGTTCATAGGACGAAAAGAGGTTATTTTGAGCCCTTATACTCATTATGCCTAGCATTGAATGGGCTTGGTATTTACCTTATCAACTATCAAATCAATGGCGGGTTCTATTTGATTTGGCAACTGAATTCGCGCCTGAATCGGACCGCACCAAATATTTGTCAGGCTATTGTTCTCTTGTTCCCTCGAACCTATGGAGTAAGACATTGATTTCTCAATACGATCAATTATGTCGTTGCGCTAATAGGCTTCCTTTGAAAAGCATTGGCGCGCGTGTAAACGAGGTGTGCTCACCAACTGACTAGGCCCTTGTCATAGACATCTTAACATATAGATAATTTCCTTGTCAAGATGGATATTCCATAATCCACGATCAAGCTCTCTGATCTATTTATTTTATTTACGCTTAACAGAACAGATTAGTATTGCTTAGAAATTAATATTCCCACTATAATCCCCGAAGTGATGGGTTATTTTTGTGGTGATCAATGACCTACTTAACTCAGTGGTTAGAGTATTGCTTTCATACGGCGGGAGTCATTGGTTCAAATCCAATAGTAGGTAGAACTTATATACCGAGTCGATTGAAATGATATCTAATAAGTTTTTTCTACCCCATCTTCTTTTTTGGTTTATCAGATTAGACCTGATTGTGTTCAATTGGCAGATCACAGTGGTGTATAATAAAGACTTTTTAAAAACTTCTCTTTATTATTTTTGATGTATTGACTTGACTAGTAGGAAATAACATTGACAGCCTCTCTCGTGTCCCTGCTCGTCTGAGAGCTAGATTCGCTTCAATTGCTTGTCTCTTACCCCAGCTCTACTCAAGTTAGCTTCAGCTATTTCAAGAGCTTGTTGAGCTTCTTGCGGATCAATGTCAGTACTTATTTCAGCATCATTTCCTAAAATGTTGCTCTCATTATACCTATTTCGAGCGAAACACCCCATCGAGCCCCGTA
>PYDT01000792.1:0-10974 GCA_004837865.1 Musa balbisiana | reverse complement strand
TCTGTTGCTTCATAATATAGTAGATTACTATTGTATTTTGTATGACAGTATATTTATTGTATTATACGACCAACCAATACTTGAAATAAAAAGCATTTGAACAAAAAAACTTTTAACCCAAAATGGGTTGGTCCTAAAAGAAATTATCTTGGACCCATCAAAATGGATCTACCCAATTGGTCAATACTCGTGGTTTACTAGACAATTTTTTATCTAGGGTTTTACCATGGGTATAGAGGGGATTAACCGAACTAACTCAGTTTTTTGATAGATATTAATTGATGGAATTACAAATTGGTTTGGCATTGCAAGTTTTTTTATAGGGGAAGGAATCAATCTAATTGAGTGTGTACGAATCTCTTCTTATCTATCTTTTATTTATTTTAATCATCAATATCGTTATTCATTTTTTTATTTGTTTTATACTTTTTTTTTTTTTTTTATTAGAATATCTCTTTTTTTTATACTTACATTATCCTTTACTAATCTTTGTGCACTTTGTGTTCCTAACTCGTTCCACTGATTTTTGATTGATCTACGCATTGGTAATAACATACAAGACAGTACGAACTCCATACAGTTGATCTTTTTAACACACGCTTTCAAGATAGGATGACTATGAAAGAATCTAATCTTGGGGTAAACATTTTACAACTGCTTATGTTTCTTTCAACTTTATTCTTGTACCTATGAAATGAATTTTATCTTCTTACTGCAAACTTCTAAGTTGTTTTGTTTCACTCATATAACGATCTTTTGAACTCATTGACCCAATGATGAAATAAAAAATAAAATACTATTCAATACATTACATTCAACTTCTTGTTCCTTTACCTTCCTTAGGAAAGAGTATAAATTCTCATTTCCAACGATCAAAAAAAAAGAACACGTAAGATATTATAACACACATAGAGTTCATGGTTATTTCATAACTAATAATTAGCAGCAGCTCGTAGAAACCACCTAAAAGGAATATTTAATTATTCCCTATCCGTACCTACATAAAGCCCAATAGGAGCAATACTTGAAATGGCTACCCTAAAAATCCTATACTGAGATCGGCTAAAATTAGGCGATCCGCAAACGGCATTACTAATAACTTAGTAAATGATATGCCCACTATAGACGGTCCATACTAACAAACGAACACTCCTCTAGATGGAGAATGTCTTCTTTTAAAAGTAGTTTAGTCCCTCTGCTAGAGCGTGGACTTCCCAAGGGGCCCGGCATAATTCAGGCCCAATACTTTGTTGTATCGCATGCAGATATTTCTCTTTCTAACCACACAATTACGAGTAACCCCTATGTAAATTCCCAATTGGGTCACATGGTTACAACCCATATGATTCCAGATACTTCTTTTAAGGATTCCGATATAGAAAAATGATAGTTTGTACTTCCTGTCGTATCAATGTATCATTTCAACGATCAACCTCGCCCATAATGTATCTATAATACTACCTATCTAGTATCGCGTCATGATACTCCAATTTCATTCTTTTAACTAGCTGAGTAAGAATTTGCAAATTATTAATCCGGGTGGACGAATTTTCCATCTGCGCGAGGGGGAAAACCTATTAGCTCCTAGCAATAAATTCCTAATTCCCCTTTTTGGGCTTGCTACTCTCACGTAAGTTCTTGTTTCGACAATTCAAAATTGGGTGAAGGTTTTTTTACAAATAAATCTATATTCAAAATCATTCCATCGGAATTTGTTTGCTCTATCAAAGCGCGACTTCTAAATTCTCATAGGGTCCTCCAGGAATGCCTTCTAGAGCTGTTGAATTATTTTTATAGATTCCCTCATTTCACGATTCGTACTAAATAACGAGCTAACGAATCTCCTTCTTTTTGCATTGGACTTCCAATCGAATTCATTGTAACGTCAGAATTATCACTTTTACGAAGATCCCATTGTGTTCCAGAAGCTCGTAACATCGGTCCTGATAAACCCCAATTTATTGCTTCCTCTACACCAATAATGCCCACTCCTTCGACTCGCTCCAAAAAAATGGGATTTCGCGTAATGAGTTTTTGATATTCAACAATTCCTGTTAAAAAATAATCGCAAAATCCCAACATTTATCTATCCAGCCATAAGGTAGATCGCGCAGCTACTCCTCCGATGCGGAAATAATTATGCATCATTCCATAACCTGGTGGCGGCTTCGAATATATATAGCAAGTCTCTCTCTCTGAAAATATGAAAAAGGGAGTTCGCGCCGATTTCCGCCATAAAAGCCCATCCAAAACAAATAAAGCTATACGGCTCGCTCCACAAATGAACTCTGATATACTCGCCCTTTTAGTACTTGAAACATTGTCCCAGTGTCTGGTGCATTTAACCGTTATTGCCTCCTTTTACAAGTAGCAACTAATCCCAACGTGTTACATAAGGCAGATATTGTATATTGTTCGGTTTTCCGCTATTTTTTCCTCCCTCTGTGTAAATACCCAATATGGGTTCACAGTCAATAACATCTTCACCATCGAGAGTAACGATCAGTCGAAGAACACCATGCATTGATGGGTGGTGAGACCCATATTAACTATCATGAAATCTTTTTTTGTAGCCGGTACAGTCATATTCTTTTCTTCCTTAATTCATTATTTCATGAATTCCTCAAAAAAGTAGGAGGTTCATCAAAATAAAAATTAATAACTACTCTATACTACTTCAAACGATTTAATTAACGATTTTTTGGCTCCCGAATATCCAACTGGTCAATTAATTTCTTATAACGCGCTCTATTTTTCTTTGACAAATAAGCCAGCAACGTTGACGTTTTCTCAGAATTTTTTTGGTAGACCTCGTTTGTGATAAAAAATCTCTTATTGTTCAATTCCAATGTGAGTAATCTTCGGATCTTATGGTGAAACCTGAATACTTTGAACTTCAACAGAACCCCTGTTTTCCTTCTTTTTTCTTCTTGTGAAGAAGTGAAATGAATGAATTTTTTGCCCATAAAACTTTTTTTTGATCTTTTTCCTTTTCTTTCTTTTCCTGCCATGGATTTTACCGATCAGGAAAAATAAAATAATAATTGATTATATTATGTCATTTTTTTGAAGCTAGTACACCGCAAAAATTTAGATTTATCCGTTTCTATCTAAATCAAATTTTCCATTTGATTTAGATAGAAAAGAAAAGGATAATATATTTAGAAAGGAAATATATTTCTGCTTTACGAAAGATGAATGATTCTTTGCACCAAAAAATCTGTAGACTTCTTTCCTTTCTAGATTCATTGATTGATACACATCTTAGAATACGTATGCATGTACAGAACGTAACAACCATATGCGTACATGTCTTTTTCGGGGTTTTTATTTACTGAAAACGGCATGTGATATATGGAAATATACTATTAATAATTCTAATCGTGGATACATACGTATCCTTACATACTGAACGACTACCATTATTGGTATAAACCAATCATTCATACAGCTAACTCTTCTAATCGTAATTGGCCAAAGAAAACATTTGCATTTAAGTAATTTATTTAAAGCCGTATTAAGACGTTTTGCCTCAGTCAAAATTGTTCAGAGTTTCTTATGTTGTTTTCGTGTTGGCAAAATACTGGCTTCTATTCACAATATCCCGATATGAGAGTTGAAACAAATTTAGAATTCTCAATTTCTCTACGACGTCTAGTGAGGATAGAATATTTTCAGGAACAAAGAAATTATAAATGATCTTGATCCCATTCACAATATCTTGCCATGTCGTCCAGGGATTTTTAAACTCTTATTATAACAGATCCTTTTCTTTATGTATTTTCTTTAATTTGGTGTGTTTATCTTATCGGGACCCAAGAAAACTTATGGTTTGATAGTAATGAATTTCCATCACTTCTTAAAGATAGGGACGAATGGTGCGATAATTAATATTCCTTTTTCATTAATCTGTAAGAGCTTTATATTTTGAATCAGCATTACTCCAGATGTATCTCTCCCTCGGTGAATCGAGGATATAGGTAATTTCCATGGGATTTTCATATAAGTAGGAGACAATATATCTAATTATTAAAAATTTGTGATTTCAAAGGGGTCATTCCCATTCTTAATGAAAAATAAAAAATTTTTTCAGGAACAAATCTAGTCTCATGCCTTATTTTTCTGGATTTTTGTGTTTTTTTACCTTTTTAATGTGTGATCTCGTGCATTCCTCTTCAGGATATTCCTTGGTTTTGTTTTTGTGGATCTGATACAAGATGTGATTGACCCCTTTTTCTTGGTGGGAATTTGAATTATATTTTAACGGAAGCTTTGTGTTTTGGATTTTGACTAATATTTTTTTGATTTGATTTTGACTAATATTTTTTTGATTTGATTTTGACTAATATTTTTTTGATTTTGACTAATATTTTTTTGATTTGATTTTGACTAATATTTTTTTGATTTTGACTAATATTTTTTTGATTTGATTTTGACTAATATTTTTTTGATTTTGACTAATATTTTTTTGATTTGATTTTGACTAATATTTTTTTGATTTTGACTAATATTTTTTTGATTTTGATTTTGACTAATATTTTTTTGATTTTGATTTTGACTAATATTTTTTTGATTTGATTTTGACTAATATTTTTTTGATTTGATTTTGACTAATATTTTTTTTCATTTTGATTGTGACAATATCCTTTCAATAATAATATTAGATAGAAGTAAATTTGATGGTATGAAGCCACGTTTAATCTTAGATGCATCAAAAGGTAACAAAATTATGGGAAGAACTCAAGGTTCTAGATTTGATAGGTAGAATAATTTCGATTCAATTCCCATCCAATCAAAAAATTTTTTTGATGAGTCTTAGTCTTAGTAGTTTTATAAATGTCGGTACCGATTACATATCGGTCCAGTCCTCATATTCCACTATTGTGCTCAATATCACTATGTTCCAATATCAATATTGTTTCAATATCACGATTGTTTCGAAGCAAAAATGAAGAATTCTTAATCCAACTATTTTCTATCCAGTTTTTATGTGGTATCATAAAATATCTTTTTTTAGGTAACCATCAATAGGTCATATTTAGCAATACATAAAACGATTCGGGTTTCAGTGTGTATGAGTCCTTACTATCCCATAATTTATATATTCATGTGATAAAAGATCATATCTGTAGTGTTTTTTTAATTTTTCTTTCGACTCGTCGATAAATCCACTGCATAAAAATTTTCATTCATGTAATGAATTAATCGGTCTTTTTCTTTTTTATATGAATACAATTTCATTGATTCTTTATTTTGAATAGTACAACGTTGATTGACTCTATTTCGCCATTTTTCGGTACTAATCGAGACCATTTGCTCCGAGAAAAATTATATTGATAATGACCCTTAACCAGTTTTCCATTTATTCATTCCAGATTATTAATTTTCTTATGCCTTGATTTGGAATCAAATATTCCTCGTGTCATACAATAATACTTTATCTTGTCTTTAATAAAAGGATAGGTCCCGTGATCGTGATATTGAAGTACAGATCTCAGGTGATGGTTGTTAAATAATTGGGTTTGTGACAATTTGTAAAATACATATGCTTGGGACAAGGAAGATAAGTCGTGATAAGTGTTTAAATCATTTCTAATATTAGGATTAGAAAAGGACTTTTTATAGTCGAAATAAAGTTCATTGTATCTTGATCTGTTTCATCAATTCCTTCTTGATTTCTTCATCGTTGTAAATGGATTCATTGATAATTGTTTTTTAAAAGGTTGTGCATTAACCTTAGAAATGGTAACCATACATTGCAAGATATCTATGTATATTTTTTCAATGAAAGATTTCATAAAATAATGTGATTGCGTAATTAATCGGGTATTTTTTCTTTGAAGTATCTGCCAAATATGTTTTTGTAATTCCGGTCTTTTATCATGATAGGCTGGAACTATTTTCTTCTTGTCTTTTGTGATTCCTTCTATTTGATTCCTTATTGTGATTGTCTTATCAGCAAGATCTTTCATTTTTTTTTCTATGAGTAAATAATTTGTCCAATTCATAGATCGAATTTGAATGGTCGATTCGTGAATAATCTGATTATTTTTTTTTGAATCTTTTGCATTTTCATTTGGTTCATGTACTTTTCCCTTCCTCAATTCAAATAAAGAAATTTGGTTCACTTTTTCAAGTTTCTTCATTATTCGTTTAGAACTAGAACTATTCGTTTTAGAACTAGAACTATTCGTTTTAGAACTAGAACTATTCGTTTTAGAACTCGTTTAGAACTAGAACTATTTTGAGACCATCTTGTTTTTTTCTTTTGAAACTTTTAGAGAGTTCTTTTTTACTTTTCTAATTATTTTTTTGAGTTCCTTATATATGGGTTCAAAAAAAGAAGGTTGGTTTCGGGGAGAACCAAAAGGGAGTTCGTTTCCATTCCCCAAACTGTTAAAAAAACTAAAATTTTCTTTTTTCCTTTTTTTTTCATTGGATCTCATGATGAGATCGTATTTAGATCTTCGCCAAGGTTTTAAACGAAAAGGAAATAAAATCTTTATCTGAATACCATCTTAACCAATCTTGCGGAAATTCTGTTTCTGATAATGGAACACCATTATAGGTGCATTTAACATGTATTTCTCTATTCCATTCCTTCAAATCCTCATACCACTCGGGGAATTGGAATAATAACATACGTCCAATATTTTTAGCTATTAGCAATGAAGGCAATACAATGTTTTTTCTAAAAAAGATTGGGTTATCGCATCAAACCTCTTATTGCTGAGCAAATATAAGCTATCCCAAATTGCTGGATAGGTATCCGTTCATCTTCCTCTTTTTTTTTCTCCTGTCTTTTTTTTTCCAGTGTTTGTCGCTTCTCTTCCTCCTCAAAGGCGGACGTTTCGGATCTGGTTTTCCCCCCACGGAATTCCTCAAATAAGATTAATTATTCGAAATCTAACTATCAAAAAAGAAAAAAAAAGAATCTATCCAAAAAAAGAAAAAAAAACGACTTCGTATATCGATCCAAAAAAAGCGGGAAGGAACATTTGTTTGAAATATTCCAAATAAATGTTTTAGTCTTTGAGCAAGCATCGGATCGTGGATTATACACACGATTTAAAATCTGGTTGTTGCGAAAAAAAGTATCAAGCCACCTTGCTGGCTTCTGCTGCAATATTTCAGTATCGGTATCGGATCATGATTGTGATCAGTATAGATAACACCCGTTTTCGCTTTTCTTGAACTAATTATAATCTTCTCGTTCTTCTCCATTTCATTGATCCAGTCTTCTAATTTCGGTCAATTTGGCATGACCCGTCCGAGGAACCGGTTACTGATTTCTTCTATTCCAATGGATTTTTTTTCAGTTGTTGTTTGACATTGGATGGTTGTACTTATGCGAGACAAATCTCCAAGGATTTGCTTTACTTTTGAATTAATTCTCTTTACTTCTGCCAATAAAATAAAGAAGATTCATCGAGTGCCGTTAAGAATTAAAAATAATGAAAGGATGATTTCTCATCAAGCGGATTCTTTTCATGTTCAAATTATCGAGAATTTTAGACTAGGAAAGAGCCCATGAATCTTATTTATCCAAAAACGTTTAGGAATCTACATCTTCTCTTCGTAGAAGTAATTAATCATTTGTAGAAAGTTATAAATCATTTGTGGGAAGTAATGAAATCATTCAGATGTATTGGGAATAGAATTTTTTTATTGTCACGGCGACGGTCCGTTCAAAAAGGATCATACGCTTTGGCAAGTATTCGTGCTCATTTCATCGTGGCATAATCTGGTCCTTTTTTCAAGTAATTCTAGAGCAAGAGATACCTTTCTTATTCTTCTTCTCTCTTTCTTCTTCTAGCGGTTTTATTCGACTTATCAATTCATTGCTCAAGTTGTATTTTTGATCATGGTAGAAACCAATAATCATATAGGTTCATGGGGGGGAAATTTTATGTAGTACAAAGACATTTGAGTTCTATCATTCCGAAAAAGTGAAACCTAGGCGTATTAAAAGATATTATTTGTTGTCCATCAACTTGAACGATATAAAAAAAATATTGTTGACATTTCATTTTGTACCCTATTTTCAAATCCCTGTTGTATTTAATCTCGCAATGGACGCTTCCACCGCTATAATCGAAAGAAAAGTTACAATAGGTTTCAAAGTCAAAGCAGAAAAACGTCTTTTCAGTTTTCTCTCTTCAAGTTTCCCAATCCAATTATCTGGATAGGGATCAAGATAGAAATCTTGAAACTGGGCTATCTTATCGATGTGTCTTAAAGTGAAAGTGGAATTCATGCTTTGTTTTTTTCCTGTCCATCACTCGGATCTCTTCCGTCTTATCTATTTTGTCCGGATCCTCCTTTTTTCGACTCAAGGGAAAGGTCTTTTGGTGGATCCCTCTGGTTCATGTTAGTCTCCTTCCTTTCGGAAGTGTTTTACATCGCTTTCTCCTCACTTTAGGACATCGCTTTCTTCATCACGTCTACATCGCTTTCTTCCTCACTTTCTCCCTTTCTTTCCTTTTCTGACTTTTCATGACTTGTTCTGACTTTTCTGAGGTTTCTTTAAGTTTCTTAGTGACACTAGGCGACGCCTTCGCCTAAATAGTAGACAAGGTGATTGATTAAATAGAGAATACTAAAAATTCGAGCCATAGGAATTTCTCAATTCTGACACAAGGATAACAGATTAGATTAGCAAGGTACATATTAGATTTAGACGAATAGAATGATTTTGCAGTAGACCAGAAAATACCATCCAACCCTTGCATGAAGAAATGGAACCACTACCAACCCATAAAACTAATTGTACAAATACATCATTGTGTTGCATCGAAACAATAAATGTTGGACCTATGGCTAACGTGATTGGTTAAAATGAAATGGTGATAATGACCAATGGAGGAGTATTCAGAAACTACACATGGAATGCTGAGATTACGCATTGAATTTCTGGTAGTAGACCCATTAATCAAAAAAGTTTTGTGATGGTTCAGAAGAAATAAACAAAAAGTAGGGTAGAACTAGGACAGTTATTGTGGAGGTACCCAATGCTAGATGCAGAGCGAGCATAATAGCTCCGATATGAACATCATGGCGTACCGTAATAAAAACCAGTGTTGCTGATACCTCCTTCTCGGTTCCTTCTTCCATAAACCCGAGCTCGAAGAAGGAAGAGATAAGCAGGCCCTCTGAGAAGTGGTCAGGAAAGCCATAATAGAGTTCGACCAAACGAACTCCGAATTTATTATCATGAATAAGTATAATAAATACCCAGTAGAAAAGATTTAAAAATCATCACAAACCACCTTTTTTTCTTTTCTATGACAATTTCTTGTTATTATATGATGATTTCTAACTTTCCATGAGATAGAAACGGAAGAATATAAATGACATTCTTGTCAATGACACCAAAGGGATATTAAATGAATGAATTGGATATAGGATGGAATTAATGAAAAGCGCCCTTTGAGGTTACATATGAAATGAGGCATGACCTGAGCACTACGGACAGAAGTTCCGGGAGTTACGAAGGAAGTTCGGACTCTATTGTTCATGGGTTGAGAAGGGGGTTGAACTCTAGGAGGTCGAATCCTCCGTTGTTCCTAGTAGCTCAGTGGCTAGACGGTCGGTGTTAACTGAATGGTCGCTAGGTTCGAATCCGAACTGACGGAGAGTTGATTCATCTTAATTAACGAATGAAGAATGGAATATTAAAGGGCATCGCTTTGACCGTTAGGAGTAGGTAACCCGTCGCTGTCTTTGTTTCTATTGACATTCTATCTTCGTATCACATTCTCACGATATTTGAGAATCGCGTCAATACCTCGGCGTAGATCCGGGAGTAATGCCTGTAAATAGCCAATTCAGAATCTCAGATGATGTACTAGCCCGTGATCAAGATGCAGTCATCGATTTCCAGATAGAGCACAATTACCGCGAGCAAAATATTAATGACGAGGAACGCATTTTTGCTATGCTATATACTGTACTTGCTCTGCCTATTCTGCCAAGCATGGCTGAGGAAGAGTTAGCGGGAGTAAACACAAATATGCTGATTCCGGTTTGGTTACTATATGTAATGATCGAATCTGTTCACGATAAATAAAAAGAAAAAGTAAGGCATTCCATTTCGACAAAAGGGAAGGTTGTGGGAGAGGCGGGATTCGAACCCCCGACACGTGGTTGTAGCACCGTGCTCTAATCCTTGAGCTACAGGCCCAACCCGTATCCACTGGATATGTCCCGGGAGTACCCTCAAAACGGACCTTTCCTATCATCAGCCAGTTTCAGTCGGGTTAAGAAGATGTGCAAAGCGCGTTTCTCTCTCTCTATAAGAAAATAGAACAGGCGTCCGAGGGTGAAGTGATAGAGAAGAGAGGTCATCATTGGGTTTTGAATAAGAAGCCTTTGCATTTTTTATTTTTATCTCTTTCAGTATTTCCAAATATGGGAAACGTTAAAAATAAGGGGTTTGTTAAGCTTTTATCCTTCTGGCGTGCGAGCTATTTTTCCGCAGGGACATCCCCTACAGTATTCGTCACGCAGGAGAGTTTAAACACCAAGTTCGGGATGGATTGGTGGTTCATCTACGCCTAGGACACAGAATATCGACACCAAAACCATGAAACGAAGAAAGGCATGAGGAGAAAAGATATGGGCTAAGTGATTGTGAGGCCCATTCTTGACTGGAAGGGACACCAAAGGACCTCTGCCCTTCCATCCGTGGATAGATAGGAGGGAGGGCAGAGATTGGTTTTTACATGTTGTAAACAGGTTTGAACAATGAAAATAGATGGGAGTGCCTGATCGAATTGATCAGGTCGTTGTAGGAAACAAGGTTCAAAATCTCCGGTATGTAGGATGCCCAGCTGCATACATCCTGCACTTTCCACTGACACTATCTCATGATAAACGGCTGTCTCGCCGTGACCTGATCTGGATTCTCAAGACTTATGTGGCTCCATCCCGGAAGGGACAAGAGAACCCGTACGCTGTCTCAGGCTGTGCTAC
>PYDT01001171.1:0-10980 GCA_004837865.1 Musa balbisiana | reverse complement strand
AAAAAAAAAAAAAAAAAAAAAAAAAAAAAAAAAAAAAAAAAAAAAAAAAAAAAAAAAAGAAAACATTGTCTTTAACCAAACATGCGTTATCCAATCTCTAGTATTTTTTTAGGGTCAACCCCCCCTAAGTTTTGGTTTTCAGATGCTGTCCCAATTTATCATATACATGGTCTTATCTTTTCTGTCATTCCCGAAAGAGAGGTTATTACTAACCGTTCAATATCTTGGAGAGTCCCAATGTTAGAAGAAATGTATTACCATATTAGAGTAAAGAGTACAACACCAGAACGTGAGTTCCGGTCGTCCTACTTTGAAAGAAGCCTATTTTCCAGGAGACATTCTATTCTTTATTTTTGCCGGATGGTTGATAGTGTGTTTTGTGAATGCCAGTGGATATAAAGCGAGAGACCAGATATTACTGATATTTCCCTACTAATCCCTAGGGTAGTGCAATAAACTTCTTGTCCTCAGTGCAGGCTCATGTAGACTTTACTTTTCGCATGTTATTTAACTAATGCCAAAACTATACAAATCATTCAGAATAGTAGCCATGTTTTCTTACTGAAGTTGAATCATTCTGAAGAAAGATAGAAAGAATCTGCAAAGGGTATATGTATATATGAAATAGGGCCAGCATGGGGTACCTTACTCTGCCATCTGAGACAACAATTCCAACATACAGCTAAGTCCTTCCACTTGCAAGCCGCTTGATTGCCCGACCCGAAGATACGAAGTAACAAAAATACGAAATTCTCTTTGTATGATAATGCCTCAAATATCAAGTTGGCTCATCTGTCTCTTTTGATGTTGATCATTACAGGCCTTTTGAATATTCTCTTCCCTATTTTTTATTGTTATTTATTTCTTGTTTTTTTGTGTAATGCGGATGATCTTGTGTTACTATTGATTAGGAAGTTGCTTGTTGAGACCCATGAATCAATTGAACCCCAGATTCATACTAGAACCACGATGATTTAATTTAATAAATTAAAAGCAAAGCCTCAAGCTAAACTCAAAGGTTCTAGGATGTTGTAAGAACCCTTTGATGACACGTATTCGATGAATGTTGTAATGACTAAACAACATCTAGAAAAAGATGTTGTACTTCGCGTCAAGAAAAAAAAAAAAGTCTGAAGGAAGAAAATGTTTGATTTAGGAAAGATCTATTTGAACATTCTGAGTCCCGGTTTGCGAGGTCTGAATAGTAGGTATGAATCATAGTTTTAATATTTCTTTCTTATCTATTCTATATCCTATATATATTCCGCTGCTCAGATCCTAGAATAACTATGCGACGAAATAGAATCATCTCGATAGAGATAACAGGACCATTCTCGTATTATCAATAGGATCAATTAAACAAGTCACACACACTATTCGGACGATACCGAACACAATGAAATTCCACGGTCGAACTACCAGAATGGTCTAGAAATCGAGTTTAAGTAAAGTAATTTTTTTGATTGAAAACTAGGACTTCAAAGTTCTTATAAACTTAACTCATTGTAATTCCATCCATGTAAACGGAAGAATTATAAATTTCCAAAATAATAGATAGGAATACCGAAATAGGGCCATTGCGACTCCATTAATGGGGTAGTCCCCAGCCGGAGCTACTTTACCATATCCGATCAATGGTTTCAATAAATTCCCTACAGTAGTTTGTCTTGGCCAGATCTAGAACTATCCTCAACGGTTTGTGAAGCCATAAATCCATATTTATCATGGTTTAGATATGTTGACTTGTATACATTCCGTTGTAGTGGTAAATAAACGATCTATCGTAGATCCATTGTGATCTTGAAATTGTCTAAAAAATGGAAACAGCAACCTAGTCGCCATCTTATATCTGGTTACTTGTAAGCTTTATGGGTACGCCTTATATACCGCTTTGGGCAACCCTCACAACACTAAGAGATCCTTCGAAGAACCCGGGGACTAGTGAAGTAATGAGCTCCCATATGGGAGACTATTACTTCAATTGAGATAATGAAAAATTATTTCATTTTTTAGTTGGAACCTTAGGCGGTTCTCGAAAAAAGATAGCGAAAAAAAATTATCCCTAAAGTCGAGACTAAAAGGAATGTACTAAACCAATGCTGCAATAGATTCGATCGTGGTTTACAATTATGCTTCCACACCATTCATTGGCATCATTTACCATATAAAGAAAAGGAAAGGAAAGAGTCACAGAAACGATGGTGTCAAAGTCAAGATTTTTAAGTACCCTAACCTATGTCAAATCAAAAAAGAGGCGAAAGATAACAGATCAATGTTATTCAGACTACTTGTCTCTTTGTAGTTGGATATCCACGTTTTTCGGAATGCTCCAAATTCCACTTGAGCATCCAAATCTGGATCAATGCCAGCAAACACCATCTCTGAACAAGGTTCTAGCGCCATGCCAAAATGTGTCCCCGAAAGAGGAGCCAAAGCAAACACGTAGCATTGGCCAAAAGTGAACCAACCCTTGGGACTGCTGCGAAAAAAAAAAAAGCATCAGATTTCATCTTAAGTTATTTTAGCCCGATCTAATTCAAAAATTTCACCTAATTGGGCACGTCTAGCATATTTTTTTACAGTCACAGGATCCACTAGAACTGATCATTTGAGTTCGCCACCATAGAACTCAACAGTTACACCTACTTGTGTCAACACGATACTTTGATTCTGCCTTCTAAAAGGAACATTCGGCTCTAACAATTCCTCTCCATCCTACCAAAACTACCGGAAAAATGTTTCAAAAAAGGATGTAGGATACGACGTACAAAAAGTCGCCCCTTCGTTATCTCTAAAGACGGGTGTCCTAACCAACAACAGCTATTCATCCCCGTGTCCATTGACCCTGCTCGAATAATCACCTTTTGCTGGCTGATTACCAATGTAATCATAAGAAAGACTAATTTTTCGGGAATTTTAGACCAGCTTCCGATCAAACTCAGATTTGGCTAGTCGCGTAAACTCATGCGATATAATTCTTCTGACGTATCCTGATCCACTGATACGAGTGGGACCAATAAATTCGATTGCCCGGTAGTTGTGAACCAGACCACATAGTTCCCAGCAACAACGAAAGCTGCAAAAATACAGCAGCGATACTACTGGAAAGTACGTTTAAATATGCCCATACGTAATCTTGGTATAGACGGTGAGCGGACGGACACTAAGATGGAAAAAGCATGCTAATATGCCCAATGTACCCGCTGCAATATGATGAGAGGCATTCCTACGGAACAAAAGGATCAAAGCCTTCGCGCCCAACGATGGCATTAAGGTTGTACTTTTCCAGTAGTCCATAAGGATGCGGACACCCATATGCCAGGACCATACAAACCTGTTACCGGAAATGCGCAAAGCCAAAGCAAGCCAACCTGGAGAATAAGCGGAATTCAAAGATCTTAGGCAAATCCAAAGATGGTTTGCACGTTACGTTCATCACAGGAATATTTATACGGTCCCAATACCCCAAGGCCAGATAGCTGCCAAGAAAACAAGCCAGAACACACAATATGTGCCCCGGGCCACACCGTCATAACTCAAATACCGGGATGTTACCCCCCCCCCCCCCAGGTCCTCCTGAATTATCCAAACCACAACACGAATTGGTTATTCCTAAACGAGTCAGAGGGTATAACGACCAGACCTTGTCTACACATTGGTCAAGAGGCGGGGTCAGAGGATCAACAAACCGGCTAACGTATAAAAGCCATTCGACCGTGCCACCAGCAACTAGGGCTGTAGCCTATAGGACAGAAAGCAATCGACCGGGATCTTCAATACCGACAGTATGAACCACGATACAAGGCCAAACGATGGAAATACACCTTTATCAAAGAAAAATAGCACTATGTCACTTTATTTTATCGAATTGGAAAAGGACGATACTAGGTATCTAACCTTTTCAGTAGATTCCGTATGAGAAAGGCGTTATTTTATTCCGTTCCATTGGAAAATAATGGAACAAATTATGTTCGTAGAAACAAAGAGAAGAAGACACGATCTATCATACCCGATAACGTACCAATAGCAAGGGAGGATTAGTTTACTTTTAGGAAAACGAATGCGTAGATACTTGTTTATACTCCAACGATTGATCCGTTATTAAAATTTTCTTTATTAATTCTGTCTTACTCTATAAAATAAAAACCGTCCAATTATGTAGTAAAAATATATGTATCCAAAAATACAAAAACAGCACAAAAAGGGATGAAGACGATAACAAAGCCATGTTATGTTTCCACATTAAAGGGAAGTATAGTACCATTTTTTCTTTAATTTAATGCCCCGTGGTGTTCCAAAAGTACCCTTTGTCGGAGTCTGGAGTGTGAGGAGAGGCAGTTTGGGGTGACTTATAGTGCGACTTGTCAGACATCATTGGGGTTATATGAATTTACTCCGTTCTCTCCCTCGATCGAAATTTTCCTCGTTTCCCTAAGAAATATGTATTGAAGTGATACCACAATCATCGGGAGGCGTGAAGTGCAATTGATCAATTTATTTATTTGAGGATCAATTAAAGAGATTTATGTTGCTTGGAAAAAATAAAAAATAAAATAACGTAATAAAGATCCAGGCTCCGCTTCAGAAAATACCAAATTGGGTAATCCATGTAATGTACGATTACCGCTTGTAGCATAAACGAATTCTTATCCTTATTATGGAGTGATTTCAAACGTCAAACCAATAACAACGGAATTAGTATGAGAGTACATCGAATGATTGGGGGGAAAGGCCATGAAACGAATTGAAACAAACAAAAGTCGTCGTAACAAAAGAAGTGGTACTGAGACCATTTGCCCGATATGGTGCAAATGGAATTCGGAAGATCTTTTCCCGGAGTTAAAAGAACATGAACCTAAAAGAGTGAAAAGAATTTTGAAAATGCCCAGTCAGGAAACAAGGAAAATTACATCGTGATTTGAATGTCGATTGAAAACAATAATCAATGAGAGAGACATTTGTTCAATTCAATTTCAATAAGTTCAGTAAATCTTTTTTTAAGTCAAGGAACGGCCAAACTTCATTTGTCTTTTAAAAAATGGACAGCCTTTATTAGAAAAACAAAAACCTATTTACAGACAAAAACAAAAAGAACTGGAATCGACACATTGATTTTTTTTTCGCAATTTTTTTGAACCGTATGCATCCAAAGGTGCACGCTACAGTTCTACAGGAAACCAATTTGTCCAAATCAACCGACTTCATCGAGGAAAAGCATACTTTTTTTAGGTCAAGCGGTTAAGAGCGCAGATCTCAAATCAAATGGTTGGTCTCATGGTATATCCAGTATAGAAGATAATAGAGGGATCTTTTGTGTTTATAAACTCTCCCGGGGATGGGTACTGGGAGTAGCAGGAATAGCTATTTATGAGACTATGCAATTGGCCACCAGTCTTTGTGCAATACAATATGCATGGGTTAGCCGCTTCTATGGGATCTTTCATTTGATCGGCCAAAGGGAGAAAATTACCGAAACGTCTAGCATTCCCTCACGCTTGGCGCCCAATGAGTTTTTATTTGAAAAAAAAAAAAGAAAGACATGCCTTCGCCATATTGAATATGATAATAATTAAGAATAGCATGGCCACTTCGAGTTCGATATGAACAAACCATTATTGTTTTTCTAACATGAGATTTGTATCGCCGATAGTAGTATGAAACAAGGTTATTTCGATTTTGTTGATTTTATGTGTCGGGGGTACATTCAGCGGTCACAAACCATTTTTCGCACATCAGAAGGTTTCTTGCTGATATTTTTATGTTATGGAAGAGTACGAAAATGAAAAAAAAGATCAGTTTTCCTTATTGGATGTATAAGAAAGGCACTTTGGGATTGCGTAAAATCACGACGAGATAAATATATAACAAGCAACAGAGAACCATCATAGTATTTTTGACTCCTACGAAAGGAAGGTGGTAAAATGGATCATTCAACGATTGAATTCAGATGGATTTCTTCTTTCTTAGAGATGAATAGAGAGAAGAAAAAAGTCAATTCCATTGCGGAGCCGTATGCAAAGCACAGAAGATGCCTGTACGGTTTTCAATTTCTTGATTGTTATTTGTTTTATCACTTACATTAGCCCATCATGCAGGAGATAGAGGAACCGTTCATGATGTTATATCAAATCAATATAAATTAGGGTCATGATTCATCAACCTGATAGTTCTTTTTATGAATCACGAACAGGGGAATTTGTCCTGGAAATGGAAGAACTACTGAAACTTCGTGAAACCCTCAAAAAGGTTTCTGTTACAAAGAAGGGCAAGCCTTATGGGTTGTATCCGAAGACATGGAAAGGGATGTTGTATGTCAGCAACAGAAGCCAAGTCATGGCATTGTTGATCTCGTAGCGGTCGAAATAGGAAAATACCGGGATTTAGTTGTACAATCCATTTCAACAACCATAATTCGAATTTCTGTGATTTGGTGATGGAATAGAAAAAATCATAATCATCAATACAATCAGCAGGTTAAGATCGATCTAAACCCAACCCATTCCATTCTAATTCTAATATACATATATATATATACGATACGAAATGCCAATATTAACCAACTTATTAGAAACCGCCAAGAAGCCAATAAGAAATGTTACCGAAATCTCCCGCTTTAGAGGATGTCCTCAGCGTAGAGGACTTAATAGGGTGGATGTGCGGACTCGTTCATTTCATGAGTTCGAACAAATGAGACAATTTTTCCAGTGGCAATGAACCAGGTACCAATTGAATAGGGGTAAATGGAAAAGATCTATCATATACCTATATTGTGTATGGAATTTATGGTTTCATTGGTGCAAATCCAATCCCTAGATTTGAGATAAAAGCAATTCCCATTGGTAGCAAATAGTTACATTAAGCGGAGGAAATGTTTATAAGCAACCAAAAAGATTATGCTCCTATTGTTAAAAGAGCGGGAACTAAAGGGTCAGCTAACTAGCCAACTTTCCTAAGAAATTGCCGTCACTTATAGATAAACTCTATGGTGAAAAGAGCTACATACTCTATAATTGAGGGTAGAGCCCAAAGAGTGTGAACATACAAAAGTTCCAATACATGTTGGTTTAAATGCAAATGAGATGGCGCCGGTGATTAGAGAGGACCTCCACCGTTTAAGAAGTAACAATAGAAACGATGGAACCACTATTTTTTGTTTAGTAGCATTTAGAATGTCTTATTTGCAGGGAAATGCCTGGAGGAATAAAAAAGTGTGGTCAGGAAGGTTATAGTAGCAAAAGCCATTGGACATTTATATTTTATATATACGGAATAATCCGTTTGTGATTAATCGACCGTTGAGGAGGGGAAAAGGATGATCTGAAAGAATCGAAATCAATTGAGTTATTCATTAAGGTTAATGTGATTCAATGACCAGAGTAGCGGGGATTTACAGCTCGCGAGCCGGTCCCCCCCCCCCCCCCCCCGAACAAAATTCGTTTATTTGATCAACCTCTAGGGAGCTCAGTCAAGGATTACTCGAACGATTACTCAACAGAAAATGGGAGCTTGGCTTCCTCTCATCGAGATAGGAGGCAGGCAAAAAGAGGGATTTTCGGTACGTTTGTGGATCACTCGGATAAATGCAGTAACTCGTGGAATAAGGATGTAAGTATAGTAGATTAATACACAATCTGTACAAGAAGCATGCTTCTTAATCGTAAAATACCTGCACAAATGGCTATATCAAATACGAATTGTGTTACATGATTTGCCAACAAGATATCAAATAAAGTAGATCTAAAGTAATACCCTAGTGATTCTAAGTAATATACCAGTACAGGATGCATTGAAAAAGATACCCGCGAGAGAAAATCCGGGAAAATAGAATAAACATAAATTAGGAAGTATAGGAATGAACGAAATCTGTTTCAATTTAAAAAAAAAGTTTCTCCATTTTTTGTTTTTTATAACACCAGGAACCCACTCTAGATTCTAGGCCTTTTCGAACAAACATCAATCTGAGCTGAGTTACAATTGGGAGTTTGGTCAATTGAAGAGTTATGTCATTTTATTTTTGTTCTAGGACCAGTAGTAATTCTGGGACGAATCGGCTCTCATCAAATTGTTTTCTCATTATTAAGATAAAGGTACAAGATAAAATACGGGCTTGCTTTTATAGCAATAGTAATTAATCGTTGTTGTTTCAAAGTCAATCTATCACACGCCTAGATAATTATTTTTCCTGGTTCACTAATAAATCGACTAATAAACTCATGTTCTATAATCGTCGATCCCCGATCCATGGGGGCAAACGCTACGAAAAGATCGCTGGGATTTTACGAAAAGATTGATTGGATTTACATGGTTTATTCCTTATGTCTAAAATTATATTTCTTTATTCAATCAGTTCAGTCCGACCCAAAATAGGCTTTGATTTGTATACATGATGTATATTATATATGTTAAATATAGTTAGTTCTCCTATTCCTTGGCGAGAGCGCACACGCGTTTGTTGAATCTATTCTTATTTTCCATGAATCGTATGCTGGGTACAATAGCGACAAAATTTTCTCATTCTAATCGACCAGGCGTTATTGTGTCGATTCGTTTGAGTAATATATCTAGAAATACCTGGCGATTCTTTATGGACATCATTGCGGGCACACGGTACATTCCAAAAACTATGACTCTCGACATACGTGACCTTGGCAATGAACTCCTTGAATTGTTGGATCGGCTTAACTCCTTCTATTTTCGATCCGAGCTGAAGAAGAAGAAAAGAAACAAAACAAAATCGATAGAAGTTACTAACTCGAATGGAATTTCTAAGTATTCGTTGCAATTTCATTTCATTATAAATGATAATAATAGATAATAATATATATTAATGGAGCTAACAATTTTAATAGAATAATAAAGTAATAGCATAATAAAGTAATAATTTCATGGAGTAATAATTAAATATACAATTTCTTTCTAACTCTCAATGTCCTATCCAAATTCAATATGTTATTAATATTTATGGTATTTATTTATTAGTAAAATATCTTCTTCTATGCTATGATTTCGTGAACTCGCGTAGACTGGATCCACATTTTCATTTCTGTTCTCCAAATTCGATCTTCGATCTACACATTGTTGCGGAGGTGCAATACACTTTTTTCTTTTTCCTTCTATCCTAAAGAACTGAAAAAATAGGGGCGAAATTGAAATTTTAGTCACGTGGAATTGTATCTCTAATTTTTATTCATTTCTCGCATATCAATCAATAACTAGAATTACAAAAAGGGATGACAAGGCATCAGGAAATAAACGATAATTTCACCATAGGCCTGCTAAAGACCCAAACATAGGTACTTAGCACAGGTGCCACGAGAGATAGGTTTTTATATCTGCATGAAAATCCTCTTCTATTTGATTGTAATACATATATGGGTCAGATGCTGTAGTTCAAGATCATTTGTAGTTTTTTACAGCAGAATTCCTAACTAACAGGATCCTAACTAAAATAGATATGTACAAGAAGCAATAGATTTTTTTCTTTTTTTGTAAAGAAAAAAAAATCTAATCCCTGTTCCGAGCTTACTGAATAACTATTAACTTTTTTATACGTTCGGGTTCGATGTATAGAATGCTTGATTATATGAAACCAAAAAACCAAAAAGAAGAAATGGACAAGAAAATTGTATATAGATGGAGGAGAAAATGACGATATGGAAAACAAGACAGGGTTTTGTAACACTGAAATGTACAACAATTTGAAAAGGGTGTAGCGCAGCCTGGTAGCGCGTTGTTTTGGCGTACAAAATGTCACGGGGTTAAATCCTGTCATCCCTAACTATTAATTTCTCCCAATGGGCAGTAACGAGGGATTCATTGAGACGATTAAAATTGGACATAATCTTCTGGTCTGCATATATATGTAGCAAGACGTATTGGGGGTAGAAAATTACTTTTCTTTACAGTACATCGTATCTTCTGTTCATTAAGGATAAGAAACGTCTTAGTTCAGTTTGGTGAACGCGGGCTCCAAAAACCGATGTGTAGTTCCAAATCCTAAGAGCGTGTTCGGTTTATTTGATGTCGAATCACAATAAAAGAAGTTACACAAAACACACGTTGAATGTAACTGAAAACTTGAATTTGACTCCTTCCTGGGAGGTGCAATCAAAAAAAGAAGAAATATTACTCAATCAAAGGTCCAACTGATCACCACGTCTATTATGTAAATATGCGGTTACGAATAATCTGTAAAGTAATTAGGAATTAGACCTAGACGATTCCAAAATAGAAAAACGTCAATCATGTCGGTTGTTTAAGGGGATAAAAAAGAAAGGTAAGATCTATCCCTAAATATTAATCTAATTATCCGTGAAATCTTGCAATGACCAAGAATTGGCAATTAGATGTGAGAAAGAACCATAACTACCCGAATCTCAGAGAAAATATTCGTTTTATCAATTTTCATTCAATTCATTTCAAAAAGGCGTATCTTGGTCAAAACCAATGAATAGACTGAGGTTATGTTAAGCAGACCGTAGAAAACGAATAACTAGTTATAGTAAGCATGAAAGAGCTACATTAGCTATGTTCTTTGCTAATCTGTTGATAAAAACACTTACTAAGTTCAATTTTTACAAAAATCGACGCAAGAAAAAATCAATGACAGATTGTTTAGTTCCAATTGAAAATTCTGGCTCCATCGTCATTATAGAAAGCCCTAACTAAGAGGGGACCGAAGGTAGAAAATCGATTCATCTGCTGGGACATTGACCGATCCTATGATTCGAATCAACAGATCATTGTGGAATTTGTGAGTTGAATAAAGTAATAGGAAAAAAGTAAGAAAATATAACAGTATAAGTAAAGTAATAGTATAAGAACTGTGCCGTGTAACTCATTCAAAACTTAAATTACTTATAGACTTATACTTAAATATTAAATTAAAATTAAATAAATTAAATCTTAAATAAAAGCATAAGTAATTTAAGTAATGTTGGAATAAAAGAATTGGATTGAAAATTCCATTTTAACATTTCC
>PYDT01000829.1:0-10982 GCA_004837865.1 Musa balbisiana | reverse complement strand
TCATCAGGGTTAAAACGAACATGGGTCTCCGACGGTCTAAACCCAGCTCACGTTCCCTCTTGGTGGGTGAACAATCCAACAGACACTTGGTGAATTTGCTTCACATGAGAGGACAGAGCCGACATCGAAGGATCAAAAGCAAAGTCGCTATGAACGTTGGCTGCCAAAAGCCAGTATCCTGTGGTAACTTTTCTGACACCTCTAGCGTCAAATTCTGAAGGTCTAAAGGATCGATAGCACGGGCTTCACGGTTGTATTAGTACTGGGAATCATGAATCAAACGAGCTTTTACCCTTTGTTCCACACGAGATTTTGTTCTCGTTTGAGATATCTTAGGACACCTGCGTTATCTTTTGAACAAGATGTGTCGCACCAGCCAAACTCCCCACCATGACAATGTCTTACCGCCCGGAGCGGCCCGCTAGGCGGGCCTTGGGTCCAAAAGGAGGGGCCGGGCCCCGCCTCAGACGCACGGAATAAGTAAATAACGCTAAAAGTAGTGGTATTTCACTTCCGCCGGCGAACCGGATCCCAATGATTCTACACCTCTCAAGCATTTCACAACGTGGAATAGAGTCAAGCTCAACAGGGTCTTCTTTCCCCGCTTGGATTCTGCCACAGCCCGTTCCTTGGCTGTGGTTTCGATGGCTAGTAGACAGGGACAGGGGGAATCTAGTTACTCCATTCTATGAGCGTCACTAATTAGAGGACGGGCATTTGGCTTACCTTAAGAGAGCCATAGTTACTCCCGCCGTTTACCCGCGCTGGTTGAATTTCTTCACTTTGACATTCAGAAGCATGGGCAGAAATAACATGCACAGTGAGCATCCGCGGGGACCATCGCAATGCTTTGTTTTAATTAACAGGTTCGGATCCCCTTGTCCGTACCAGTTCGGAGTAGGTGTGCGTACGCACGGGGAAGGCCCCCGAGGGGGCAGTTCCCGGTCGTACACCCGGCCGGCACGCGGCGACCGATCTCAAGGCAGTGATAGGCAGCTGAGGCACCTACCCAGGACCGAGAGCTTTGAACCGGTTCCTACACGAAACTGATCAATTCGATCAGGCACTCGCCCATCGATTTCATTGTTCAACGTTGACACATTGAAAAACCAAAAGCTCTGCCCTCCCTCCTATCGACAAGGGATGGAAGGGCAGAGGTCTTTTTGGGGTCCCTTCCAGTCAAGAATGGGGCCTGTTTTTTCGGGCATCACATCACTAGCCCAATATGCTTTTCTCTCATGCTTTCTTCGTTCATGGTTTGGTCGATATTCTGGTGTCCTAGGAGTAGGGAACCACACCAATCATCCCGAACTTGGTGGTTAAACTCTAATGCGGTTTGACGATACTGTGGGGAGGTCTGCGGAAAATAGCTCGACGCCAGAATGGATAAAACGCTTAACCACCCCCTTATTTTACCTTTTTCCATATTTGGAAATATGAAAGAGATAAAAATAAAAAATGCAAAGGTCCGTTCTTATTTCAAAACCCCAATTATGACTCTCTTCCTCACTTCACACCTCGGAACGCACTGTTCTATTCTGTAGATAGAGAAGAAACGCGCTTTCAAATTTCTTAACCCGAAAGGAAAAATGGTGAGGAGAGAAAGGTTCCTTTTTGAGGGTACTCCCGGGAACAGATCAGTGGAGACGGGGTGGGGGGCCGGTGTAGCTCAGAGGAATTGCCGTGGATCGAACCACGGTGCTGTCGGGGGTTCGAATCCCTCCTCGCCCACAAATTCCCTTTTGTCGAAATGGAAGGGACCTTACTTTTGAGTTTTATTTATCGTGAAAGATGCGCTCATTAATATATAACCAAGACCGGAATCAGATATTTGTGTTTTACTTCCCGTAACTCTTCCTCAAGCAGGCTTGGGCAGAATAGCAGAGCAAGTACAAGTAGTAGGAGATAGCAAAAAATGCGTTCCTCGTCATTAATATGTCTTGCTCGCCGGGTAATTTGTGGCCTATCGGGAAAATCGATGACTGCATCTTTGATGCAATGCTAGGACAATCATTGGAGAATTCTGAATGGCTATTTTTACAAGGGATTATCCGGATCCTACGCCGAGGTAGTGACGGCGATTCTCAAATATCGTAGAAAAGAATGTGATACGGATGAGATTAGATGAATAGAAACAAAGACAGCGAACGGGTACCTCCTCCTAACGGCTCAAGCGAGCCCTTTAATCCAGTAATTCTTGATAAAATGAATCAAATTACCCCAAGAAGAGGATCGAACTACGAACAGTCAGGTTAACAGCCGAACGCTTACACTGGGAGCTACTGAGGAACAACGGAGATTCGACCTCATAGAGTTCAAACCCGTTCTCAACCCATGAACAATATGAGTCCGAAGCTTCCTTCGTAACCTCCCGGAACTTCTTCGTAGTAGGGGGCTCCGTTCCATGCATCATTTTCATAGGGACCTCAAAGTGGTCTATTTCATTATGATTCCTATATATCCCAATCCATTCATTTAATAGCCCATTTGGTGTCATTGATCATAAGAGATGTCATTATAGTCTATCCGGTGATAGATATGGAAAGTAGGAATCATTAATATATAATCAAGCGAATTGTAATAGAAAGAAAAAGGGGGGTTTGTGATTTGACGGGTTTTTAAATCTTTTCTTGGTGAAATTTATTATACTTAGCATGAAGATAATAAATTCGGTTCGTTTTGGCGACTATATATGGATATTTCTGACCACATCTCCAAGGGCCTCTTATATCTTCCGTCTTCGAGCTCGGTATGGAAACGAAGGAACCGAGAAGGAAGGGTTCAGAAACAACTGGTTTTATTACGGGACAGGCCATGATGTTCATACGATCTATTATAGCGCCTCTTGCATCTAGCATGGGTAGACCTCATACAATAAATGTCCGAGTATACCCTATCTTTTGTTTTCATTTCTCGGAAAAATCACAAAAAAACCTTTTTGATTATGGGGTCTACACCAGAAATTTCAATGCGTAATATCAGCATCAAGTGGGATTTTGAATAATCCATTTTTCAATTATTCAACCATTTCATTTTACAAGTTCAACGTTGCCAGATTAGTAAAAATTTATTATGTTCGATGCCACAACAGAGGGTGATTTGGAACAAGTAGTTTTATTGGTGGTTAATTAATTGGTTACTGTTCGTCATGAAATGGGTTGGATTGGTATATTATGGATACGGCCAAAATCATTCTATCGATCTAAATCTAATAGGTACCTTGCTAAAGCTAATAGTACCTGGTCAGAATTGAGAAATTTATGGCGCGAAATTTTTAGTATTCTCTTATTATTCACCTGTGTATACTTTGCAGGCAGATGCCGTCGCCTATTGTCAATAAGAAACTGAAAGAAACATCAGGAAAAGTCAGGAAAAGTCAGAAAAGTCAGAAAGGAGAAAGGGGGAGAAAGGAGTGAGGAGAAAGCGGATGGTAGAAAAGTGAGGAAGAAAGAAAGCGATGTAGAAAGTGAGGAAGGAAAGCGCATGTAGAAACAACTTCCGAAAGGAAGGGAACTAAACAGGAAAAGATGGATCCACCGAAAAAGACCTTCCCTTTATTCGGAAGAAAAGGAGGATAAGGACAAATAGATGAAACGGAGAGATCCGAGTGACTGGAAAGGAAAAACCAAAGCATGACAGTCCACTTTCACTCTAAGACACATGCGAATTAAAAGATAGCCCAGGTTTCGAGATTCTTATCTTGATACCTATCAAGATAATTGGGAATTGGGAAGGAGACTTGAGAAGAGGTAAGAAATGAAAAAAGACTTTTTTCTGCTTTGAATTGGGAAAAACATATGTTTGTAACTTTTCTTTCGATTAGACGCGTGGAATCGTCCATTGCATATATAACAAATAATCGATTTAAAAGAGTGTACAAAATGAAAGTCACAATATGTTTTTTATACGTGTTCAAGTGATGGAAAAAAAAGAATCGTTAACTTCCGCCTAGTTTATCAACTTTTCGCGAAATGATTTTAGAACGAAAAATGTCTTTGTACCTGAAGAAAAAATTTTCACATGAAGACCTATATGATTAGTGGGTTCTACCAATGGAGCAAAAAAAAAATACAAACTTGAGCAATGAATTGATAAGTCGAAATAAAACCTCTAGAAGAAGAAGAAGAAGAAGAAGAAGAAGAAGAAAAGGATATCTCTTGCTCTAGATTATACTGAAAAAAGGACCAGATGATGAAAACGAATGAGAATGAGAAGAAGACTTGCCAAAAGCGTAGATTCCTGTTTGAAAGGACCGTATCGTGGACCAATAAAAAAAATTATATTCACATAACAATCATGAATGATTTTAATTACTTCCACAATGATTTAATTACTTCTCAAATGATTTAAATTTATTTACAGAGAAGAAGATGTAGATCCATAGAAACGTTTGGATAAAATAAGATTCATGGGCTCTTTCCTATTTCTAAAAATTCTCGCGAATTTGAACATGAAAAGATCCGCCTTGATGATGGAAATTCATCATTTAATTATATTGTTATTCGTAAACGTCAATCGATGAAACTTCTTATTCTTTATTGACGAAGAAAGAAGAATTAATCAGAAGAAAGCCAATCATTGAGATTTGTATTCGACATAATTAAAAAATCGGTAAGTTATGATCAAACAACAAACTAAATAAAATCCATTGGAATAGAAGAAATCATGTAAAAAGGTCTCGAAGGTAATACACAAGTGACCGATGAATTAGAAGGACGATCAAGAAAAGGAGAATGACAGAAGGAGATTATGAATTAGTTCAGAAAAGCGAAACGGGTGGTGATCTATACTATAACAAGCCGGATCCGGAACCGCTACTGTAATAGGGATCAAGCAGAAGAGAAGAGGTGGCTTTGATACGGTATTCGCAACAACCAGAGTTTAAGCGGGGTAACATCCAAGGATAAAGGGCGGCTCAAAAGAACGTAAAACGTAGTTGGGAAATATTTCAAACAAAGTTCATCCGCTTTTTTTTGGATCGACTAGACAAGTCTTTGTTGTTCTTTTTTTGATAGATTCTTTTTTTTTTTTTTTTGATAGATATAGATATCGAATAATAATAATTATGTTTTTTTAGGAATTCCGTGGAGGGGAAAAAAAAAAAAAAGGAAAAAAAAAAAAGGAAAAAAAAAAAAAAACCCCAGACCAGGAAGACAGGACAGAATCGAAACTCCGATTGAGGTCCAGGAAAAGAAAAAAAAGGGAAAGAAGGAAGAGGAAGAGGAAGAGAGAAGAGAGGAAGAAAGAGGAGGACAAACACTGGGAAAAAAAAAAAAGGAAAAAAAAAAAAAAACAGAGGAGATGAACGGTAACCAAGAGCAGAATTTGGGGACGGGTAAGCATTTAAGTTGCTCAAGCAATAAGAGGTTTTTTAAGACGGTTTTTGAATTGCTGTGTTGTGTTTCTGTAACCACACTTTTTTTTTTTTTTTTAGAAAAAAAAAAAAAAAAAAAACAAAAAAAAAAAAAAAAAAAAAACAAAAAAAAAAAAAAAAAAAAAAAAAAAAACAAAAAAAAAAAAACAAAAAAAAAAAAAAAAAAAAAACATGTAAAAAACCCTTGGTATTGCCTCATTGATTAATAGCTTAAAAATCATTGGACGTATTTTATGTTATTATTCCAATTCCCCGATTGGTATGAGGATTGAAGAAGGAATGGATAGAGAAATAAATGTTAATGACCTTAAATGTGGTGTAGTTCCATTATAGAAACAGAATTCCCAAAGAAGCCATGGTTAACAGGTGGATTCGATAAAGATTTTTATTTACTTTTCGTGCTTTTAAAACCTTTGGACGAAAGATCTAAAAAATACGATCTCATCATGGAGATCCAATGAAAAAAAAAAGGAAAAAAAAAAAAGGAAAAAAAAGAAAAAATTTGAGTTTTTTTTACCTTTTTTTTTAACAGTTTGGGGAATATGGAAAAACGGGCAACGACCCTTTTGGTGCTCCCCGAAACCCAACCGTCTTTTTTGAAACCCATATATAAGGACTCAACAAAAAAAAAAAAAGAAAAAAAAAAAAGGAAAAAAAAAAAAGAAAAAAAAAAAACAAGTGGGTGCCATCAAAAATGTTATAGTTCTAAACGAGTTCTTTAAAAACGGTTCTAAAACGAATAGTTCTAGTTCTACCAAACGACTAGTTCCGTTCTAAAACGAACAGTTCTAGTTTCTAAAACGAGAATCGAAGAAACTTGAAAAAGGGCAACCAAATTTCTTTATGTTGAATTGAGGAGGGAAGGGAAAAAGTAATGAACCAAAATGACAATGCCAAAAGATCTTTCAAAAAAAAAAAAAAAAAAAAAAAAAGAAAAAAAAAAAAATATCAGATTATTTCACCGAATCGGACCTTTCAAATGCGATCTAATGAATTTGGACACAAACATAATTTAATCATAGAGAAAAAAAAAAAAATGAAAAAGATCTTGCTGATAAGACAATCAACAATAAGGCATCAAATAGAAGGAATCACAAAAGACAAGAAGAAAATAGTTCCAGCCTTCATGATAAAAGACGGAATTACAAAAAATATTTGGCAGATACTTCAAGAAAAAAATACCCGATAATTACGAAAATCACATTATTTTATTGAATCTTCATTGAAAAATATACATAAGATATCTGCAATGTATGGTTACCATTTCTAAGGGTAATGCACAACCTTTTAAAAAAAACAATTATCAATGAATCCATTTACAACGCGATTGGAAAGAAATCAGAAGGGAATGAGAAATGGAAACGAGCAAGATACAATGAACTTTATGTCGACTATAAAAAAAGTCTCCTTTCTCATTTTCTAATCCTATATTAGAAATGATTTTTAAAACACTTATCACGACTTATCTTCCTGGTCCCCAAGATATGTATGTTACAAATTGCACCCAAACCCAATTTTTAACAAAACATCACCTGGCTCTGACTTCAATCACGATCACGGGGACCTATCCTTTTTATTTAAAGAACAAGGATTTAAAAGTGTTATTGTTATGACACGAGGATATTTGATTCCAAATAAGGCATAACGAAAATTAAGAAGTCTGGGAATGAATAAATGGAAAAAAAAAAAAATATTAGTCAAAATCAAAAAAATATTAGTCAAAATCAAATGAAAAAAATATTAGTCAAAATCAAAAAAAAAATATTAGTCAAAATCAAAAAAAAAAAAAAAATGAAAAAAATATTAGTCAAAATCAAAAAAAAAAAAAGAAAAAAGGACCGATTAATTCCTTACATGAATGAAAAATTTTTATGCAGTGGATTATCGAGAGTCGAAAAGAAAAATAAAAAAAACACTAAGATCTGATCTACAACATGAATATATAAATTATGGGTATAGTAAGCGACTCATACACACTGAACCGCATCGTTTATGTATGCTAATATGACTTTGATGGTTACCCTTAAAAAAAGGATATGTTATTGATACCCATAAAAACTGGATAGAAAAATTTGGATTATAGAATTCTTCATTTTGCATTAGAAACAATAGTGATATGAGAACAATAGTGATATTGAGAAACAATTGTTGATATTGAGACAATAGTGATATTGAGGACTGGCCCGATATGGATATCGGTGTACCGAATTTAATTTAATAAAAATACTAAGCCCTAAGACTCAGCAAAAAAATTTTTTGAGTGGAGGGGAGGGCTATGGAATCGAAATTAGTTCTCCATATCAAATCTAAAGAACCTTGGTGCTTCCCAGGAAGTTGTGTTACCTTTTGATGCAAAAGATTTTAAACCGTGATCATTCCACTCATTACTTCTTTCTATATTTATTATGAAAAATGATATGTCAAAATCAAATTGGAAACCTGAATAGTTCAAAATCAAAATGAAAAAAATATTAGCAAAATCAAAATCAAAAAAAACGATTAGTCAAAATCAAAATCAAAAAAAAGCCTTAGTCAAAATCAAAATCAAAAAAATATTAGTCAAAATCAAAAAAATATTATGTCAAAATCAAAATCAAAAAAATATTAGTCACAATCAAAAAAATATTAGTCAAAATCAAAATTCAAAAAAATATAGTCAAAATCAAAAAAATATTAGTCAAAATCAAAATCAAAAAAATATTAGTCAAAATCAAAAAAATATTAGTCAAAATCAAAATGAAAATGATATTAGTCAAAATCAAAATCAAAAAAATATAGTCAAAATCAAAAAACATCAAGATTCCGTTAAAATCAGATTTCAAAATTCCAACCAAGAAAAAGAGGGTCAACAAATCTTGTATCAGATCCACAAAAACAAAACCAAAAGGAATATCCTGAAGGAGGATTGCACGAGATCAAACATTAAAAAGGTAAAAAAAAAAAAAAAATCAAGAAAAATAAGGAAGGAGAAATAGTATGTTCTGAAAAAAATTTTTTATTTTTCAATTAAGATGGGATGACCCCTGAATCAAAAAATTTTTAATAATGTAGGATATATTGTCTCCTACTTAGATTGATAAATCCAAGGGAAATTACTATATCCTCGATTCAAAGAGGAGAGATACACGGGATGTATGCTGATTCAGAAAGATAAAGCTCTTACAGAATTAATAAAAAGGGGGAATATTAATTATCGAACCAATTCGTCTCTCTTTAGAAGGGATGGAACTTCATATATATCAAACCTAAGTATTCATTGTCGATAAGAGAACCACCAAATTACTAGAAAATACATAACGAAAAGATGGTGATAAGAAGAATTTAAAAAATCACTGGACGACATGGCATATATTGTGATGGGGATCAAGATAATATAATTTCTTGTTCCTGAAAATAGTCTATCTCCTTAGACGTCGTAGAGAATTGAGAATTCTAATTTGTTTCAACTCTCATAATTCGGGATATTGTGAATAGAAAGTCCAGTATTTTGGCAAACGAAAACAACATAAGAAACTCTGAACAATTTTGACTGAGGACAAACGTCTTAATACGGATGTAATAAATTAATTAAATGCAAATTGTTTCTTTGGCCCAATTACCGATTAGAAGAATTTAGCTTATGAATCGCTATGGTTTGATGACCACTAATGGTAGTCGTTTCAGATGTCAAGGATAGTGATTTATCACGATCCGAATTAGTTAATAGTATATTACTCTATATCACAATGCCGTTTCCGTAAATAAAAAAAAAAAAACCGAAGATGTACGCATATGGTGTGACGTTATGGTACAGATACGTATTTTTGTGTATCAATTCAATTGAATCTAGAAAGAAATCTACAGAATCTTTTTAGGTGCAAAGAAATCATTCTCTTTCGTAAAATGCAGAAAATATTATCCTTTTTCTAAAATATATTATCCTTTTCTAAAATAATTATCCTTTTCTTTTCTATCAAATCAAATGGAAAATTTGATTAGATAGAAACGGATAAATCTAAATTTTGTGCGGTAGTACTAGATTCAAAAAAAATGACATAATATAATAATGATTATTTTATTTTTCCTGATCGGTAAAAAGCAATGGCAGGAACAAGAAAGAAAAGAAAAAGATAAAAAAGTTTTATGGTCAAAAATTCATTCATTTCACTTCTTCCACAAGAAGAAAAAGAAGAAAACAGGGGTTCTGTGAAAATTTCCAAGTATATTAATTTTCACAAGAAGATACGAAGAATTACTTCACTTTGGAATGCACAAAAGAGATGTTTTATCCACAAAGAGGTCTACAAAAAATTCTGAGGTGAAAAACGTCAACGTCGCTGGCCTTATTGTCAAAGAAAAATAGAGCGCGTTGTTTATGATAAGAACTTAATGACCAGTTGGATAGTCGGGAGCCAAAAATCGTTAAGTAAATAGTTGAATAGATAAGTAGTTATTAGATTTTTTATTTTGATGAACCTCCTACTTTTTTGAGGAATTCATGAAATAAGAATGAAGGAAGAAAAGATATGACTGTACCGGCTACAAAAAAAGAGTTTTAGATAGTTAATATGGGTCCTCAACACCACATCATCATGGTGTTTCTTCGACTGATCGTTACTCTCGATGGTGAAGTGTATTGCTGTGAACCATATTGGGCTATTACACAGAGGGTGGAAAAAAATAGCGGGAAAACCGACAATATACCAATACTGCCTTATGAACACGTTGGGGATTATTTAGTACTATGTTCACAGAGGCAATAAACGGTCAGACACCAGACACAAACTGGAAAATGTTCATGTTTCCTAAAAGGGCTAGCTCTACAGCGTAATTATGCTGGAGCTGAGCCGTATAGCTTCTCATTTGTTATGGCTTGGGCCTTGTATGAGTGATATCGGCGCGCAGACTCCTTTTTCTCTATTTTTCAGAGACGGAGAGAGAGAATTGATATATGATTTATCGAAGCCGACACAGGTATGAGAGATGCATAATATTTAAGGATCGGAGGAGTAGCTGCCGCTCTACCTTTATGCTGGATAGATAAATGTTTGGATTTTTGCGATTATTTTTTAACAGGAATTGTTGAATATCAAAAACTCATTACGCGAAATCCCATTTTTTTGGAGCGAGTCGAAGGAGTGGGCATTATTGGTTAGAGGAAGCACATAAATTGGGTATCAGGACGATGTTACGAGCTTCGGAACACCAAGGGGATCTTCGGAACAATTGAGAAGTAGAGTGTTACAAGAATTCGATTGGGAAGTCCAATGGCAAAAAGTAGGGATTCGTAGCTCGTTATTAGTACGAACGGTGAATGAGGGAAGGCATAAAATAATTCAAAAGGCTCTAGAAGGAATTCCTGGAGGGCCCTATGGATTTAGAAGGTCCGACGCGTTGATAGAGCAAAAAATTCGAATGGAATATTTTTGAATATAGATTATTAGTAAAAAACCTTCACCCAATTTTGAATTGTGCAACAAGAACTTTACTTGAGAGTAGAAGCCCCAAAAGGGGAATTAGGAATTTTGATAGGCGAAATAGCTGGTTTTCGTGGAGATGGAAAATTCGTCCACCAGGCTTCATCAAGTTGCAATTCTTCCTAAGCTAGTTAAAAGATGCAATGGCTGAT
>PYDT01001164.1:0-10983 GCA_004837865.1 Musa balbisiana | reverse complement strand
GATCAATTTCATATATCTTCTAGTTCGATTGTATGTTTTTGCCTAATTTTAGTATAACTTATTTACCAGGTCATTGAACGGATAATATCCAAATTACCAAATACGGCTCCTATATGATCATGTAAATAAAAAAAGAAGTTATTTTGGGGAAGATCAAGAAATAACGTTCTTCTCCGTAAAGGAATTATTCTAAAATCCCGAAACTAATCTTTTGCAAAAAAAAAAGCGTAATGTACTTTTATGTTACGGGGCCCAAGTTCTAGCACACGAAAGTCGAAGGATATAATGCATTCGATACAAAACTCTGTTTTTTTGAGGATAAACTATGATAGTGAGAAAGGAATTTCTACATATACGGCAAATCGATTAATAAATAGACACAATCTGGTCCTTTGATGACCCCCCCCATATGAATTGAACGTGCTAATGCACGTTTAAAGAAACTTGAGAACCACCTTCAAAGCACAGGGAGGGAATTGGGACATAGAACATTTGAAGGAACAACTCGAGAAATAGCTCAGTGTGATGGTGAACCTTGAAACTACCAGAACCTTAAATTAAAAACTTAATGAAACGAAAATTAAAGAACAAAGAATGAACTTACTGCTTTAAAGCAAGACAGAAGAAAGAAAGAAAAATGAGTGAATCGGTCCTCCGAAGAAAAAGGAGAACAATCAAGAAAGGCGACCGGTGGGCAAACTACGCATACCGGTTTTCGTCAATAAGGTAACCCACTCAAACGAAAATCCTTAATTTATTTTGAAATTACTGTGCTTTATGATGCATTTTCCTCTTTATTTAGTTTAGAATTACTTTACTTTGGAAAATTGCATGTCAAAAAATTTAATAATGAAAATGTCAAAATTAGAATCATGCTTAGATTCTAGTAATTTTAAAACTTACTACATGCAAATTGCATGTTTGATAAACAAATTGATTTTGATTAAAAATGCCCTATGAAAATTATGCTATATGTGGTTAAGAAAGTAATTGATGTGCTATCAGTGATTTTCCATGTTATTTCTCGATTTTGATTAAATGGAAATCAGTTGATTTGAAGTAAGCATATGAGGTAAGGAAAAAATAGTAAATGTTTTGTACCAGAATGAAGATTATGCATGAGATTTTAAGTATACATGATAATTTTGTGATTTAGGAATTATTGATATTTGCCGTAATGAAAGCCCTTTTTTGGTTGACAGAATGCTAAAATTTTTCAAGAAGAAATAATAGGTATTTTGATGATTTCCAATTTGGATTGAAATCAGCTGATGCTAATGAAAATATAAGAAGTTTGATATCATGCTTACTGATGAGTATGGAGTATTGTATCAAAACTAAGCTTGAAAAGTTAGATTCACTAAAAAGAACAAAGCCTTGGACTACAACAACCAAATGATCTGTGGGGGAAAAAACTTTAGAAATCAATTTTCGATGATGATAATGATGTAAATATGTAATGAAAAATATAAATATTTGAAAACAATGTCTGATGTCATGATAATGATCAGGTTAAATAGACATTTCAAAATTATGCATGAGATTCTTAGACTTATGGATTAGCGATTTGTACGTACCGGAAATGGCTTTTCGGTTTGAACATTGATGCATATTTTTTTTGGCAGAAATGAAATAAATCACATGAAATAGAAAACAATTTAAAAGGAAAAAAAGATTATCATGGGAATTAAAAATCAGGAATTATTTGTATCGCTTTTGTGAATCTCTTGGAAAATGATTTGATTTGATGAGTAATTTAAATAGCTTTATCTTGATTTCTCAAAATTGAGTAAATTGAGATTCTTATGCTTAAGTCAAGATGTTATAGGCGAATTGAATCTTTTTTATCTAAGTTCTTTTACTAAAGAGAATATCTTTTCGAACTCATGACTGAAATTTCTTTTGAATATCTTTTATTATGGGATACTCATAAGATTGTAGTTTGAATTTAAGAGATTAGGTTTTTCAAAAGAAAGAAATCATGCCTTTTGTTATACAACATATTCTTAATACTTCATTGATATGATTTTATGCATTGCTTGTATTCATTGAAAATATTCATCTATCACCCAATTTGTTTTTTTTTTTTTGTTTTTTTTTTTTTAATTCTTCTGATATCCCTAAGGTGAGTGAAGGAAATTATGCTTGAAATACAAAAGGAGAGTTAATTATCATGCATTGATAGGATGGAATGAAATGACATTTAGAGTACAGCAGTTTGAAAAAGTCATGATCATACATGGCAAGATGCAATTGACAAATTAATACCATTGATGATTGAAAATGTTATGATTTGAACTGATGCATATGCTTTTATTCTGATGATGAATGTGATGTATGCATATGCTGTGTATCATGAACTGCTTTAAATGATAAATGTTTGTACCAACAATCAGTGAAACAAACAGAGAAATATACTAAAATGGGATTTAATGTGCGGTTATCCTGAATCCTTTATTATCAGACATGAAAAAGAGTGATAAATATTTTGAAATAAATGTTGAATCATGTTAGATGATCTTATATTGTGTGCATGATGAGTTATAGTGCTGATTGAAATAAATGAATGATAAACATGAGTTGTCTATTAATGCAAATTTATGACTCATGATGTGTAAAACTGAAATAAGATTTTGCAATATTGATGTAAATTATGCATGATGAAGTTGCTAATATGCATGAATTGAAAGACTTATTGAGTATGTGGATGCTACAAATGAAACGGTTTGATATGCATGGTAGGATATATTTGACAAGTTGATACCATCATGATAGAAACATTATGATTACAATGATCCATGCAATTTGATGATGGTATATGCAGCAATGATGAAAAGATTCTTGATAAAATTATTATTTTGATATTTGACTTGCAAGATCCTTTATTTTGACAATGACAAAGGGGGAGAGAAACAGGTGCTAATGTGAGATCTGCATAATGTAAAGGGTCATCTCAAAAGAAATTAGCTAACTTGCACCAAAACAAAGAAAAGGCAAAAAATGCCTACTTTCGTGCAAATTAAAGAGAATTTTTTTGAGATGCCAAATGTAGCTCTTGCCAAAATTGTTGCTTGCTCATGTCAAAACAGGGCCCTTGCTAGTTGGCATTTGCGAAGGAAGCAAAAATGATACTTCTCGAAAGAGAAGAAAGAGCTTGTTTCTTGAACTCTTTAATTGCTAGCTGATGATGTACAATTTGCTATCTTGAACATTACAACGAATGCTATCATACACATCGCCCAAGAAAAGCAAATATACAAACTTGCACATCTTTAAATTGTCAGCTTGTATGGATTGTAAAAATTCATATCGTAAAGTTGATAGAGTGAACGCAAAGAATTACTATCTCGAAAAGAAAGCAACAAAATGCAAAATTAGAAAACTTGCAATATGAATTGCTCTTGCCAGCTTTGTATCAACAAATAGGTGATATCCTTTAAAAAGAATAGCATAAATTTTTTAGTATGCAATGTACACATGTATCGCAAATGAATTGTTTGAGACTATTTTTAACAATTGATGTCTTCATGGACATGATTTTCTTTGCCTGGTCTTGTATGTATATGTGATGATGAAATATTGATTGATGCAAAATCCTAATTATGTAAAAGTCTAAATTCATTGGTTTCCTCTCCTTCTTTTCGACAAAGGACATGAGGGAGAGAAAGATTACAGCTCAAGGCAAAAAAACTAGCTAGCTACGCTGTAATCTTCCCTACTTTTGACAAAAACAAAGGAGAGAAAGATTTTGATAGTAGAACATGCAAAGAAAAGAAAAGGCAATCTTGCAACAAGAAGCAAGTGTTGTGGGACTTGCATGATTGAACTTAAGAATCTTTACTATGCTTTATGGTATATGTTGTGATGAAAAATCTAGCTGCACATTACAAAAAACTTGAATATATTTGAAAATAGATAGAGCTACTTCTCCTTGTTGTTGATGACATTAGGGGGAGAAGTCTATTGATGATTATGCATTGAATTGAATATTTTATATATTTGCATGATGTGAATGTTTTCAAACATGTGATGAATGTTGCTTGGAATTGGGATAACCAGTGTTCTAGCATCGGCCTATGCTAGGGGGCGTTTGTAAACCCGGGGAGTTAAGGTTACTCCGGTAATCACAATGAGTTTGTCATCATCAAACAAAGGAGAGATGCTGGAAATCGGATTTTGATGATGTGAAATAATTGATTGTGTTTAGATGTTTAACTGCTTTTGAGTGGATGCAGCGTCTACGCGATCAGGATTAGATGTTGACGCAGAAGGAATTGCTTGTGCGGAGGAGGATCAGTTGGATATTGGCCGGAAGACGTTCGGGACGCTCGGTGCATCGGGCCAAGGAGAGCGGAATTGCACCAAGGATATTGGGGGTTGATGGAGGTCAACGCGGTTGGGCAAACGCCGCAAGAGAGAACGATGCGTTGAAGATCGGACGAAGCGCAACCAAGGACGTTCGGGCAAACAGAATGTCAATCGCATTGTAATAATTGTCTAGATCGGAGTAGGGTTTTGGCTTGTGTGTGCAGGTAATACGATAAAAGATGAAGGAATAAAGGAAACAAAGTGCCGGAGTCAAGCGCGAAAGGATTCATTGGGAGTTCGAGGATTCGACGGAGTCTGAGGTTCGTCGGAATGCTGTCGAACTAGCCGAGGAATGAGGTAGGGAGCTTGCTGAAGGGTTTCGAAAGCTCGCCAACAAAAAGGTTTCGTCGCGAAGTTCCCGAGCGCACCGAGAAAGATCGGAGCTTACGAAGAAGCTCGTCGGAACTCGCAAGAGAAAATGTGAAGTCTAGGAAGCTTGCCGGGACGTGTCCGCAGAATGTTTCCGAGAGTTTATGCGGAAAAGGACCGCCGGCAGTTCGCCGAAGGTCGCCGGAAGAAAGTCTTGAATTCGGGACTTTTAATAGCTTAGACAAGTGTCTTTTAAATTTGTTAGTTATCAGTTAATTAGGGATAAGATTGGTTTTAATACTAGACCAAAGTAGGGGCCAATTCGGCCAAGTTCGGGACTGGTTTGGGCCCAATTTTGGAGCCCAAACACACGTGAGCTGAAAATAGTGTAGGCGGTGGCACGCCAGACTAGGCGGTTAGGCAACACCTGGGCTGGGCGTGTTGCACCGCCCAACACCAGAGCTAGGGCGGCCGGTGGCACGCCAGCATCGGGGGAACATAAGAGAAGTCAAATTTTGGAGCCCAAAATTGAATCCTCTTCCGAGGCCTCGAAATACCCCTCAATCTCAGCAGAGGAGAACAACTTTTGAGCAGCAAGTGATGACAGAAAGGTCTTAGAAAAGTCTTAGCAATCCTTAGTTTTCAATTGCTAGTGTTCACCCCTTCTTCTGAAAATTCTTAAGAGTGTGAAATGCTTGTAAAGAGTTTATAAGAGGGGTAGGTACCTTCCCTGTTCAAGAGATTTCTAGTTAGAAGGTGGGAGCCTCATCGAAGAGGGGCCTTCGCAGTGGATGTAGGTCATTTGACAGAACACCACTTTAAAAACACGGGTAATCTTGGTGTGCATTCATTGTTGCTATTCACATTACTGCAAAAAACTTTTCTTACTTGCTTATTTACTAATTACCTTAGCTGCTCTACATAGAATATGCTGTTCAAGTTCAATTTTTACCGGCGAAAGATTTATCAAAACCGACGTTTTAATCCGCTGCACTAATTCACCCCCCCTCTTAGTGCTCTTGATCCTACAATACATTTCAAACCTTAGTTTGGTATTACTCCTGGCAACGGTAGAGGTTTGTAGGATCTTTGCTAGAACCATCAATGTTCTGAAAGGGTGGTCGAAGCGGATCATAGTCCTTCTTTGAATGTCGCATTGAGAAACCCAGAATATATTAAACAGTAAACCATTGTATGGCATCCCCTTAAAGATATATAGCTACAATTTCTGGAAGCCAACCATTGTTTTATGATCTGAAAATATCGCTCGGCGCGAGATCCAACCAATCGGGTCCCGCTTCCCATCTAGGGAGTCCACCCATGCGTGGATGTTAGGATCAATCAGACTCCTCTCTTGGAAGTCATATCTTGGTTGGTTTTGTGATTGGTTTTAACGCTTATCCTCCCTTGATAGATTCTTTGGGCTTGGTGGTCGGACCCAAATTGAGTTCGGTAAAGAGAGTCTGAACTCTGACCTCCATTCGCGTCTTCCATTAGCTTCGAATTAAGATTGATGCATCCTTAGATGCCAAGGAATATGTCTCCAAATCTGTGTGTTAAGATCTCTCTTTGGTTGTCGGGTAAGGCAAGTAGGGGTTGGAGAAGGATGTCGAAAAGGTTGGTGGATGGTGGAGTAGGCTGCGGTTTAGGCTTGTGTGTGGCCGTTTTAGGTGCAGTTTGAGGGTGTGGTTGGTAGAGTTTTTAGGACTATGGAGAAGGTTTTTTAGATCTGTGGTAGATGAGTAGCAAAGGTTCGATAGAAATCAATGGAAGTTAGTTTGCTGCAGAATTGTGTTATCTTGTAAGAGTCGAATTGTCGTCGAAGAAACAGCGGTTTTCTCGATGAAATTTCCATTCCAAAAACTTGAGGAGATTCTGGAAGGGGGGAGGGATTGAAAAACAAAATCTTCCTTTCTATGGCAGCCAAGGATGTCCAATTTAATCAAGAAAATTTTGAGGAGTATAAACAGCAAGGAATGGTTGTAAAGTGCGATAGCAGAATCGCGTCTCGGAAAAAATTTCAGCGGTTGGGTGATGAAAAGTTGCAGCAACACCAAAATTGTTTTTAGAGATATTATTCAATCGCTCAATCTTAGCTGGAGCCAAGAGACTATAAAATGTAGAAGAAATTTTGTTCAAAAAAGATTACAAATAGATCGATTAAGGATCAACAATATGCAGCTGAAATTTTTCTGCAGCATAGATTCAAGTATAGCAGATGGACGTAAAACGACCAGTGGTTATATGTGAATTTTTTGATAAAACCAAAAGGAAATCACTGTTAGATAGTAAATCAAATCTATCATAAAAATTCGTAGAATTGGATAGAAAACATACTAATAGGCAAGATCAAAAAAAACTAGCTATGCGGCTGAAAATTTTAAGTGCAGATTGTAAGTCTAGCAGATTAGAGAAAGATCAATGGTTTATATTAGGAATTTTTTGACATAAACCAAAGAGAAATCGCCTTTAGGAAGTATCAAATATGTAATAAAAATTCATAGAGATGGATATAAAAAATGAAGTAGCAAATCAAAACAGACGTGCTATGCGGCTGAAATTCTGCAAGTATATGTCGTCGTAGAGACGAAAACTTTACGCCGAAAGTTTATGCATGCAAGCAATATAGGAACAATTTTTTTTTGGATGTTCGAATAGAATAACTAAATGCAGCAGTAGCAAGGTTAGGAAACCAGAACTGTTGCAATTCACGGGGGAGATCAAAAGATGATCTGCCCGGTGGTGGAGATGTGATGGGGATTTGGTGACGATCTTTAAGCAATTGTGGGATTGCTTTGGGCGGGCGTGGAGGGAGATTGAGGCTTGTGGAAGGGTAGCGAGACGACAAAGACCGTTGCTTCTAATACCAAGTGTTAGAACCTTGCAGATTCTAAGCTTGGGGTTGATCTATTAGGGGACGGCCTCCTGGAACTATAGGGGTTCCTCCTCCAGTTGCTGCTCAAAGGTTGCAGAAAAAGAATTTATCTATTAACCTCTCAAACGAGGATGAAGACATGACTATGGATGGGTGTCTCAACCCTACTTCTAATAGGATTCCTACTCAAGACCTTACTCAATTAAGACTTCTACTCAAGACTCTAATAGGACTCCATACTCAAGACCTCCCTATTCCTCTAAACTCTTAATTATTCTTAAGAAATAACCTCAAACCTAGCGGCGATTCACCTCTTAATAAGGGTTGGCTTAGGTAGGTTTTAAATGAATGCCCCAATCAATTAGGACGCTCCAGCTAGAGTACTAACAGTTACGATCCATAATGAGAGTTTCACAACCTACCCACTTATTATGTGGGTATACCCTAGAGACCGCCCAGACCTCACCTCTGACAAAATTCCAACTAGAGTCCTAGGTCGACACCATATGAGATAGGAAAGGGAAGAAGCCCGATCTTAAAGTGTTAAGTATTTAGGGACTGCCCTGCCCAGTTAAAAGATACAACCCGATAAGTAGAATGCGGGGACAGAGCGGTGCAAGTTCGTGGGTGGGATACCCCAAGGAAACTATGGGTATATTTCTCTCATTTAGAGGACCAAAAGGTGCTTTGTAGCAAGAGCGCAGTGTCCTTGAGAGGAACAAGGCTCGGCGCGCTGCATAGTGTGAGCATGCTAGAGTGAGCGAGGTTGGAGAACCAAACTCAAGCATCACTCTGACAGCCCGAGTCTGTTCAGATACTCAAAACACAAGTTTCCCTTTACGTAGGTACGATAGGTATCCCATCCTCCTGAGCAGATATGTGGGACATATTAGAGGAGAAGAGGTTGAGGATATTGATCCTCCGTCCTACGAGGAAGCTATTATGAGTATAGAATCCGGGACGTGGCAAGAAGCCATGAATTCTGAGAGAGGATTCTATGTACTCAACAAGGTTTTGGTCCTTGTGGCGGCCGCCAAAGGTATTGTACCATCGGTTGCAAAGTGCGATCTTAAGAAAAAAGATCAGAGTAGAAGGAAAGGTGAGACCTATAAAGCAAGGCTAGGGGTAGGGTATCATCAAAGGCAAGGGTGTTGACTAGACGAAACCTTTCACCCGTAGCAATGCTAAAATCCATCTGAATTTATTGCTATGCAGCAAACAAATTATGAGATTTGGCGTGGAGGTGAAAACTGCATTCATCAATGGGACACTCGATAAGGAGGTATTATGATACAAACTGAGGGATTCCGTGGTTCAAGGACTGCCCCGATCAGGTGTGCAGGTTCTGCTTTAGATCCATTTATGGGACTACAAGCAAGGGCTTCCTGAAGTTAGAACAGAAGAATTTGATGAGGTAATCAGATCGAGACTTCGTTAAGAACGAAGATGAGTCTTGTGTGTACAAGACGTAAGTGGGAGCGCTATCACCTTTTGGTGTTAATGTGGATGACATCTAATCATTGGGAATGAAGTAGGAATGCTACAACAGTTAAAGGCTTGTTACTAGACCGTCTCCATGAAGGAATTAGGGAAGTATCCTATATCTTGGGAATTCGATCTATAGAGATAGATCTAAGAGGATGCTTGGATTGTCCCCAAGCCAGGTAAGTAGAACAACCATTGTTCAAAGGTTTTGGCATGGAAATTCGAAGAGAGGTCTCCCGATGAGACAGGGATATCGCTTTCTAAGCGATATGTCCCCAAAGATCCCGGAAGAAAGGGCAATACTATGGATATGATACATTAGCCTCGGCGATAGGGTCTATCATGTATGTACTGCTATGTACTAGCTGATTATAGCGATGCTTTGAGTGCACAAGAAGGTATCAGGGGATCCAGGCTTGGAGTACTAGAACGCAGGTAAAGTGTATCCTTAAGTACCTGAGAAAGGACTAAGGATCTTTTACTAGTTATGGACGGTAGTAGACATCAAGGTTGAAGGCTAGACAGACTACGTTTTCCAGTCTGATGTCGCGATGATAGCAAGCGAATCGGGAATGTGTAACACCGGAATGGGGCGCAGATGCTAGAAGAGTCCAAGCAAGATATACTACTGACTCAACACACAGAGGTGGAATACATTGTGCAGAGAGCAGCATAAAAGAGGGAGTCTGGGAAGGAAGAAGTCATTAGAGATTTGGGAGTTGTGCCCAGGATAGAGAGGAGTGATTTCATTATATTGAGCAACAAAAGGGGCGATTACGCAAATAAGGAACCCGCGTCTCATTAGAAGTTCATGAGGGGTTCTAGCTTATTAGAGAGACATGACCTGAGAAGGTAGTAGTGGAAAGCGAGTCCATACGAAGACACCATGCAGATCCACTACAAACAGTTGTCTCATTTGTCCTTTGAGCCGTTATAGGGGTCTGATGCGGGACAGACACATCAAGTGATTAGCTTACGTCAAGGGGAGATTGCTAATCATAGGTGCCCTAGCAAGCCAATCACGGAGTGATGGCAGTGTGGATTGAAACAGAATCTTTTTGCTTATTATATTTTGGATTTATCATTTATATATTGTCTATTGCAGTATATATTGTGAGTCTGGGATAGTGAATGGGAATAAGATCGTGATGAGATCACGATAATGAGACAGAGTCACCTTAAACACAGATGTCCCAAATAATCCGGTTCATAGGTTACTCGAGGATGGGACAGCGGGATAACGGACAGACTGGTGGTTGCGGTATACCGTCCATATGAGGGATGCAGTTGGTCTAATCGCTGTCGTGTCGGGGACACTAAGGATTATAGTACAGGTGCTAGTGGAGAATGCGTTCACTTATTGATCCGCTTACGTAATATGGATGGTTGATGATGCCTGATGTCAGACAGTTGATTAGGTAGTCCCTAGTGGTTATCTGGTTTTAGACTTGAGATACCAGGATGCCTATATATGAGTGATCCACTCTTTGGATTACCGACTTAAGGTTGTTTGGCCTGTCCAAGATCTAGTACAGTTGGGGTTCATGGGAGTGGCAGTCGACATACAAAGGGCTTGTTGATGTCGATAGAGGAGCATTACCTCCGGCGTCATGAGCAGGAATACCCATGTGTCTTTTTAGCAAATCCCTGGCCAGGGTCATTCGCGTTGAGAGAGAAATAGTTCTCCGGAGAATCGGTTTAGAGAGGACTCGACGTAGAAATCATATGGCGTGACAGCACCTGCCCGATATTATGGTCTCGGAATATTAGATGGATGAGAGACTCTAGGTACACGGTAACGGTCGGACAGACAGGTTCAATGGATTGGATCCTCTTGTATCATCTGGGGATCTACGGCGTAGGGCTAGTACGTCCGTAGTCGATGAGTCGAGTGAATTATTATAGAGAGATAATGCATGCGAGCCAGAAGGAGGTCTAACATTAGT
>PYDT01001479.1:0-10983 GCA_004837865.1 Musa balbisiana | reverse complement strand
TGTGCAAATGCTCCATGGGAGGGATATAAGTCTGGATTTCATTTGGGATGCCAAGAACCTCAAAGAACAAGGATTCTATCATAGTTATTGTTGATAGATTTAAAAAAGTCTCACTTTGTTTCCTACCAATAAATCGAATGATGCATTCATATTACTGGATCTGTATTTTAAGGAGTTGTTAAGTGCATGTATTCCAGAACTATGGTATCTGTTCGAGATTCAAACATGCTTTCATATTTTTAGAGAACTCGTTGGAGGAGCTGGGTACTTTTTTCCCAATTTTAGCAGCTCCATCACTCCACAAACCATGGGCAACACGGAGGTAACAAACAGAAGCTTGGAAATTGTTTAGACGCTATGTTGGCAAGCAGATTAAGAGTGAGATCTCACTCTTCTACAAATTGAGTTTGCCTACAATCATTTTATCCATCACAATATCAGTCAAGTCCTTTTGAGGTGGTTATGATGTAATACTGCTAGTCCATTTGGACGTCGTCCCACATTCGACAACATGCCAAACCTTTGATAATAGTTTCTTGACTGGATTGAGACAAGCTAAGCATTACTTTGGATCTATCCTATAGATCAAAATACCAAGATATAAGACGCTTCCCCTAAGCCTTCACAGAGAAGTGTTTAAATAATCAAGCCTTTACTATAGATAGCATTCTACGTCATCCCCATGATCAGATGTCATCCACATATAACACAAAAGGGTGATAGACCCCTTACATTACCTGTAACACAAGGATGAATCTTCATTTAAGAAGTCATAAGATTTATTGCTCATCAAATCTATGTTCACTTCGAGAAGAAGCTTGCTTTAAGTCCATAAATTTTTTTTTTTTTTGTCTAAGCAAACCTGCCACACCTTATATGGGCAGTCATTGGACACGACTTCAGTGGTTGTATCATATACAACACCCATCAAGGTTCCCATTGAGGAAAGGCAGTTTTCACATCCATCTTCCAGATCTCATAATCATAGTGTTGCTGCAATAGCCAATAGAAAATTCAGATTGGATTTGATTTTAGCTTGCTATGGTGAGAAGGTTTCGTCATAGTCAAACACCTTGCCCTTTGACGTACCCCTAAGCCACTAGCATTGCTTTATAGGTCTCTACATTCACATCTACTCTGATCTTTTCTTAAAGATCCACTGCATACGATGGGTACAATACCTTCGGGAGCGCATAAATTAGGTACCAAACGTTGGAGTACAAGAATCCATCTCAGAATTCAGGGATTATTGCCAACTTCTCGGAAAACCAGTCTATACCATATAGCCTTATCATAGGTTTGATAATCAATTTCTTAACAGCCTCTCCTATATATGTCATATATATCTCTACGAGGATGGATAACTTGCCAGACCTACGTAAGTGAACTTGTGTATATAGGTACCTGGAAAGGACTTGGGCCTGTAGGTAGTGTGTTAGGACTCTAGAAACTAGGAGAGGCCAAATTGATAGGGGCAATCATTAAAACCCTACCTAAGCCGACCCTTATTAAAGAGGGAAGAGGCCGGGCTAGGGGTTTGAAGGTTATTTCTTAAAGAAGAATTAGGAGTTAGTTGTAAAGGAATAGGGTCTTGCGTAGGAGTCTATTAGGCGTCTTGAGTAGAAGTCTAATGAGGTAAGAGTCTTGAGTAGGAGCCTATTAGGAGTTAGGGTTTAGACACCCTATAAATATAGTCATGTATTCATATCTTTTTGATAAGCAATAGAGAATCTTTTCTGCAGCCTTTGAGCAGCAACTGAGGAAGGAACCCCTATAGCGTTCCAGGAGGCGATCCCTAAAGAGATCAAACCCCAAGCTTAGAAGCTGAAGGGTTCTAACACTGGTATCAGAGCAGCGTTCTTGGCGTCTTGCTGCCCTTTCCACGCCATCCATCATCCCTCCACAGGCCGCCCAAGAATTCCAATAATTGTTTAAAGACGTCACAATTCCAGTTGTCATCTACACCATCGAGATCATCTTTTGATCTCCCCGTGAATTGCAACAGGTTCGGGTTTTCTACATTACTGCGGCTGCAATTTTAGTATCCTTATTCAAATCCAAAAATAAAAAAAAATTGTTTCCTATATTGCCTGCATAAACTTTGAGTCGAAAGTTTTCTCTCTACGACGAAAACGATACATTGCAGAATTCTAACCGCCATAACCCAGTCTATTTGACTCTTGCTACTGCATTTTTTCTATCAAATCTTACGCAAATTTTTATGGACAGCTTTGACACATCCTTTAAAATAGCAGATTTCCCCTTGGTGTGTCAAAAAATTCTTAATATTAAAACCGTTGTATTGGACGTCTAATCTGCTATACTAAATATATTGCCACATAAAAAATTTTAGACGCATAGCATAGTTTGTTGATTCTTGCACTACGTTATTTTCTTCAAAATCTCTTATGAAATTTTTATGATAGATTGTACTTCTAATAAGAAGGTTTTCCTTTGGTTTTATCAAAAAATTCTCATATAACCAATAGTCGTTTACGTCCAAGCTGCTATACTTGAAAACTGTGCTGCAGCAAAATTTTCAGGCCGATATTGTGCTTAACCGATCTATTTGTAATCTTTTTTTGCAACGAAATTTCTTCACACTTTATAGATATCTTGGCTTCCATCTAAGATTGATATATGCGGAATCATCTCTAAAAACATTTTGTGTTCTGCAAATTTCCACTCGCAACCACTGAAATTTTTCGACGCGAGGGAAGTCTGCTATCGCAACTTGCACCAATTCTTTGCTCTTATACTGCCGAAATTTTCTTGATAAATGGACCATACTTACTGCACATACACTGAAATTTTGCCTACAAAAAATTTCCCTCCTCAAATCTCTCAGTTTTTTGTGGAAATTTGTGAGAAGAAAACGTTGTTTCTTCGACACAATTTTGCCTTACAAGAAACACACAATTCTGTAGCAAACTTCCATTGATTCTATCAAACCTTTGAGGCCCTGCCCCCCCCCCATCTACCACAGATATAAAAAAACTTTCAATCCACAGCCCTAAAACTCTACCAAACTCCACCTCAAACTACACCCAAAATTGCCACAAAACAAGCTAAACCGCAGCCTACATCCACCAATCCACCAACCCTTTCGACCAAATCTTCTCTCAACCTATATGGCCTTTAACACGACAACAAAAGAGAGATCTAAACATCACAGTTGGGAGGCATATCTATGGCCTCTAGGGAGGGGGCAATCAATGATAAATCGAAGCCTTGGGGAGCGAATAGGGTAGATTCGGACTCTCTGTACCGAACAGTGGGGCCGACCACTAAGCTGAAGAAGACGAACTCCATCAAGGAGAACGAAGCTCTAACCATCGCACCAAGCAATGACCAAGGGGCCCGAAGAGATGACTTCCAAGAGAGGAGAGGTTCAATGACTATCTCAACTATCCACGAATGAGGGTGGACTTCCCTAGATGGGCAGAAGGAGACCGATTGTTGGATCTCGCAGCGCGGAGCGATATTTTCGGTATCATAAAATGGGATGCCATCTATGGTGAGAAATGCAGCTATACATCTTGATAGGGATGCCATACCAATGGTTTTACTGGTTTACATATTACGCATGGAAGTCTTAGGTGACAGTTCAAAGAAGGACTATTGATCCGCTTCAGACAAACCGATACAGAGAACATTGACCAACAACTAGCAAAGATCCGACAAACCTCGACTATTCAGGAGTACCAAACAAGGTTTGAAAGGTTATCTAATCAAACTCGTGATTGGTCTCAAAAACAGATATTGGGACATTTATTGAGGGATTGAAGCCGGAGATCGGGGAGAAGTTCACGCAGGACAACCGTACACGCTTATGGCAGCCATCTCTCGCACGACATCAAGAGGAGCGATTTGACACATGAAGGCTCAGAGGACTAGGATCGCTTCTCAAACTACAATGCAGAAGCCCAACCCCCCCTACTATCAACCGAGTCCTGCACCAAAAATGATGACAAGGAAGAGCTTCAGGAGCGATCTACGGAGGAGTTATGTTGGCACCGCGATGAAGCCGTGGAGACGCGAGCATCACGTAGAAAAGGAGATTCTTATGATTAAACCAGTAGAAAGAGGTCATTGAACATCAAGAAGAGAGCCTTGATAATAAAGAAGAAAAATGCAGAAGAGAGACACAACCGACCGAAGTTATGGTGCATGCACTAGCTGGCTACTCAAACCCGCAAACGATGAAAGTTGAAAGCCTCTCAAAACAACAATCGATCACTGTTCTCATCGACATGGAATCACTATAACTTTCTAGATAGTTAAAGTTGTTATCCGGATGGCCTTACTATTGAGTATTACAGAAGTTTTGACGTCAATGTTCACGACGGACGATTTGACGTGTGATCGTATCGCCCCAAGAGAAACTATTACTGCAGGAAAAGGATAATTGGAGATTTCTCCTCCTCACTCTTGATGAGCATGAGGCTATGCTCAAAAATGAATGGTTGACCATATTAGGTAATGTTTTCTGGAATTTTATGAAACTAATTGAGATTTTACAGTAAAGGGAAAAACAGGTGATTCTACCGGGAAACAGGGGGGCGAACGTAATGACATGTGCACACAAGAATGGAGAAGGTTTTGCATAAAGTATTCCGCGGCTTTTGGGTACAACTGGCAGCAAAATAAGGGGAGCCAATACAATTTGAAGTCCAAACTAATCTTTGCTTGCTGAATTTTCAGATATATTTGACGAACCGAACTACATTTGCCCGTCTGCATAGCATGTATACCGACTCTTCTGGGCAAACCTCTGCCAATTACTGGCTATTCAAAACATTATATCGCAGAAGGATGAAATAGAAAGATGATAAAAGAGATGCACGAACAACAGAGTTACTCGACCAAGTTGCAGCCCCTACTTTTCACTGGTGCTCTTGTACGAAAAGGATGAAACATGGCGAATGTGGATTGATTACAGAGCCATCAATGGCATAATCTCAAGGACAAATACCCTATTCTAATAGGCAGAGGAATTGGTAGATGAAAGAGAGCACAAGTCTTACAAAGCTGGACTTCGTGGGTATAATCAAATATGAGTGTGCAAAGAGGACTACGAAAATGCCTTTTGAAGACAAAACGGCCACTACGAATTTTTGCTTTCGTCACCAGAGGTGGAATATCTTGGGCTATTATACAGAGGAAGGTGGACAGTGGACCCCTCAAAATTGGGAGCATGCAAATTGGATGACTCGAGAATATAAAATTGCTACGTGGCTTTCTTGGTTATAGGCTACAATCGCAAGTTCATGAAAAATAGGGAAAGATCGTGAACCACTTATTTCCTTACTGAAAAAAGATTTATTCCAATGGTTGGACAAAGACCAGCGGCCTTCGGACAAACTTAAGGCAGCCATGACGACGACGCAGTGCTAGCACTATAATTTCAGCCGACCCTTCATTATTGAGGTTAATGCATTGGAGTCAGAATTGGAAACCATTCTCATTACAAAGTTGGTCGACCACTCGATACACTAGCAAGGCATTATCTCCCTCCTATTAAAATAGTCAACATAGATAAGGAGATGCTCGACATTATGCGCGCAGAACGAGGTGGAGACTCACTGATTCGGTCGACGATTTCAAATTAAAGATGACCATAAAACCTCAAGTACTTTGTGGAGCAAACGATATTATCCCCTGAGCAGCAAAAATGGGTAACAAAACTTCTTCGAATTTGATTAGAAATAACTTACAAAAAGGGGAAGAGAATGTTGTTGCAGCATGCGCTTTCACCAAAAACTACCCGAGCAAGCTGAATTTTTGGTCGTTTTACTTCCAAACAGTGATTCCTGAGGATATAGAGGGCCTGGTAGGATGATCTCGGACCAGTAAGATCATAAAAAAATTGGAAGAAGCATCAAGCTCCCGTGGCTCATTACATTGGGGGTGGGGGGGGGGGGAAACTCAAAGAATACACTACAAACGACGCATTGGGCTGATGACAAATTCTACTTGCATCTTCACGAGCAGATTTTGGACAAAGTTATTCCATATGCAGGGTACTAAATTGAAAAGGAGTATGCAATAGCAACCAAACTGACGCCAGACGAAGTTCTAAATAGGTGCTTGGAGACAGCCAAAAGCCACCACCAAAATATGATACCTCAAGGAGAACTCCAGACCCAGCCAAGGTGTCATATGATCAACGGATCGGAGCTCAACGGACGAAGAACCATAATGAAGTGCTAAAAAAGTGGGTGAACCTACAACCAAAAAGATGCCACTTGGGAGAACTATGACAATTGAAGATCAAATTCCCAAAATTCATGATCGTCAGCATAGAGGACAAGGCGATTTGAAGAGGGGGGTCGGTTAGGACTCTAGCTAGGAGAGTCTAAATTGATAGGGGCAATCAGTAAAAACTACCTGAGCGGGAACTATTAAAGAGGTGAAGAGGCCAGCTGCGGTTTGAAGTTATTTCTAAAGAGGCATAGGAGTTGTAAAGGAATGGAGTCTTGAGTAGGAGTCCTATTAGGAGTCTTGAGTAGAAGTCTTAATTGAGTAAGAGTCTTGAGTAGGAGTCCTATTAGGAGTTGGGTTTAGACCACACTATAAAATAGTCATGGAGTCATCCCTTCTTGATAAGCATAGAGAATCTTTTGCAGCCTTTGAGCAGAAACTTGAGGACGGAAACCCTATAGAGTCCACAAGAGGCGTTCACCTAAAGAGATCAAACCCCAAGATTAGAAGCTTTGAAGGTTCAACATAGTGCCTTGAGATTGGTTCTCCAACCTCGGCTCAACTTATCATGCTCCCACTATCTCTACAAGAATGTATTCCTCAAGGAACACTACTCTTTTGGGACAAAACTTTTTGGTCATCCAGATGATAGACATCTACCCAAAGTTTCCTGGGGTATCCCATAACTTGCATCACGTTGTCATCGATTATAAACTTCTCGTGGTTGTGTCCGTCTTTAACGTGGTAGGGCAAACCCCAAATCAACAACTTTAAGATCGGGCTTCTTCCCTTTCTATATCTCATATGGTGTAGACACTACCGACTTAGTTGGAACCTATTCAGCAATGTAAACCATGGTCTCTAGGGCATATCCCCAGATGAGATGGGTAGGTAGTGAAAATCATTATGGATCGGACACATGTCTAACATCATACGAATTTCTCCGTTCAAACCACACCATTGAGACGTGAGGTGTATAAGGAGGGTCATTGGGATAATATACTATGGTCCTTGAGGAACTAAGTAAACTCTGTAGTAAATACGACCCTGATCTGATCGACAGAGTTTTGAATCTCTTCCCAGTCTGAGTTCTCACCTCATATGATACTTCTCTGAATTTCTCCAAAGACTCGAATTTGTACTTTATTAAGTATATATATATCCATACCTTGAGAAATCACAAAAGGTAATGAAGAGGATAACCACCAATGGAATGAGTTGGACATGGGTCACATATTATCACTAGTATGAGTTACAACAACTCAGTTGGGGGCGGCTTCCTCTACAGTTCACTAAAGGGAGAGTTGGTCTTTCCACGAAGGCAAGGCTCGCAAGTTGTATAGACACATAGTCGAATGGATCTAATATCCATATTTAGCAACTTTTGAATCATTCTTCAGGGGATGGATATAGAGTCAATGACACAGGTCATGCCCATGTCATTCATCTCGTTTCCTCTTAGAACAGTTACATTCATGATTGTGGATAGTGTCTAGCAGAAATAAACCATTATGCAATATCCCTTCGTGATGATATCATCATTAATAATATCGAAAAAACATTGTTCTCAAAAACTAATTGAATCACTAATTGCAACAGGAAATAGAGATAAATATTTATAAGAGAAGGAACAAATAAGATGGTAATCTAATGCATAAAAGCTCCACACGTAGATGTAGGGTGACTACTAAAAGTACTATAGCAACTTTTGTTTATTGCCCATCATGAGGTCCATCTCGCCTCTCTCTAAGCTCCTAGGCCTTGCTGAACCGCACTTAATTGCATATATGATTAGCCACATATCGGTATCCAATACCCATAATTCTCATAAGGCGTCTGACACAAATGGGACTGATATGAATATACCTGAAGAGCTTCACAAGCTCTATTTGCCTTTCTGCTAGGTATCTTAGCGTTCATCTTCCAATGCCCATCTGCCCTAGTGGAAGCACTAGCCTTTTATCCTTTGCTAAGCTTTTCTTAGCAACCTTGCTTTTCCTGGTCTACCTTTACCTTTCCTCATAGGGCTTTTCTCTTCCTTTTTTCTAGTCTCACCAATGTAGAGAACTGGCTTCTCTTCCTAATATTACTCTTACTCCTCAACATATTGAGGAGCATAGGAAGTCACCTCAGCTTGTTCATATTAAATTCATATGAAACTATGAAAAGGAATCTAGTAGGGACGAAAGGAACATGTCCACACACAAGTTATCTCTAGTCATCTCGACCTGTGAGTTTCTCCATCCACTCAAATCATCTTTAGACATGGTCTGAACCCCGCGTGTCCATCAGTCATTAGTGCGAAAGAGGCATCTTGTTTTTTAATATCTCAATACGTTGAGTCCTGCCTTATTCCTCAAACAATTTGCGGGACATGTAGGAGGATATGTTATATCTAGCATCAATCTTTCATGTTGTCTCTATACCTCAGGAGTCAATAGAGCCAAACATCTAGCACGAGCAAGAGTGGAGTCATCAATGTACTTCACGAGGAGCGATCCATCCTCGCTTGCCTTCCTCGGGGTAGGCATTACTATATCAAGGACGTATGGCAATTTTCTCTATAGTGAGAACAATTCTCAACGTTGCGTCCCGAGCCAATAAATTGATAATTGGACAGGAGGCAATGCATTAAGTATGCCATGTCAGGGATTTGACAAGCGAATTTATGAAAATAATGCGGCAGTATGATGAAATAACATGCAGATTTGTAGAATAAACAATCAAGATATGGACTTATATCTTAATATGTTCCAATATGTTACTAGCGAGTCACGCGACCACCCTCCGCACGTGAAATGGAAAAGTCTCCGGTAGACTTTAATGGGGATCAGGCTCCAATCGGCTTTATATCACTCAAGGGGACTCAAACCAATCACACTAAGCCAAAAGGTAGCTAAATCTTACGATCACAACTCTTTGTGATTCCGTCCTATTCAGCTCTCCGATCACCATGTCTCGAGGGACCGACCAACCATGATATGCGCGCAAGTCAACCCTTCGTTACAAGAGGAGTCTTTTGATGATCATACCTTGAGGGACTCGACCAAGTACACATGTCATCAAGTCACCGGGACATCTATATGTGTAAGCAAGATAGCGAAATGCAATAGAGGTGAGATCGGGGACTCAACCAACGCAACCTACACGGGAATCGGTTCCTACCCATAAGATGGAATGCCACGTGGGTCAATCTAATGCTGTTAGGATCAAGAGCACTAAGAGGGGGAGGATTAGTGCAGCGGAAAACTTCGACGATTTAAAACGAGTTCGATGATTACGCACGATTTTCAGTATGAAAGTCAAATCGGAAAATTGCTTTAAACTTAAGATAAAAGTAAGATGCAGTTAAAGAAAGCTATGGAAGCAGTGTAGAAGATAGAGAACAAAAAGTAAATGCAAACCAGAGATTTAGAGTGGTTTCGGTAATCTTGGACCTACATACACTTTTGGATTCCTCCTCGATGAGGTCACCGAAGCCATCAGGAGGCCTCTTCAAATAGGAGAAGGCACTTGTTTTTTTTTTTTTTTAACCTTTATAGTTTACTTCTTTGTGACGGATTAGGAGACAACCCTACAGATTTTTCACTCCTATCTTGAATGATCAAAACTTCGAAGAAAAGGGAGAAGGAACTTCTAGCTTTTAAAAACCTTTTAAGCTCTCAAAATCTCAGAATAAATGCTAAGTTCGGTGCCCTTTCATGCTGAAAAGGTGGTGTTTTATAGGCCCAAACTGATTTGATTGAGCATAAAAATGTCATTCCCATGTTTTCGGGGTCCTGGCGGTACTACCGCCTGCCAGAGCTCTGAGACGGCCTCGGGCGGTACCACCGCCTAACAGGGCGGTACTACCGACAGTCTCACTCGGGAGACGGAGCCAGGCGGGCCACCGCCCCGGACAGGGTGGTCTACGCCCAGTCTCACTTGGGAGACTGAGCCCAGCGGTGCCACCGCTGACAGGGGCGGTACCACGCCAGCCTCACTCCGAGGGCTCGGCAGCTGGGCAGTGCACCGCCGGCAGGGAATATGGCTCCGAATGGGCTGATCCATTCGGCCCAATTTAGGCTGGCAAGGGCTAAATTGCCCAAGATTAAGTTAAGGGGGCACATCCCATTTCTAACTTAATCATCATGCTAACTACGATATTTTAACGACACCCCTGTACCTGCAAATTGCTCTAGGGTCAATGCCTTCTTCCATCGAGCTTCCGGACGAAACTCTAGCGATCATCCGACGAACCCTCGGCGATGCTCCGGCGGACTTCGGCAAAACTCGGGGACTGCGACGATCCAATTGGCGAGTTCGTGCGCTCTTTGGCAAGCTCCTGATTCTCGGATTTGTTCCCGCAGAACTAGAGACCGTCGGATTCGCGAAAATCCGAACCCCAATGTGATATAGTCTTGACTCGGGGCAACTCCTTTACAGGTCTTACTTTCATGTAGTTATTCTGCACACTGATCTCAACATATTGGGATTAGATAAACAAATGACAAGTGACTTCATACAAAATCCGAGATCACAATTGCCTCCCGTTCCCGACTTAATATTAGCGAGAGAGAGGTTTCGATGATTGGTCTCCTAAGATGACAGTCACACATAACATATTTAATAATATCTACATCGCATGCAAATATATATACCTATCCAGTAGTGTTACAGCAATCCACCATCTGACATGACCACACTAATGTGATCAGGCCGACCCAGTAGGCTAATCACTCAATCAACGTCTATGTGCGTAACGGTGACTCTCCATGACATATGAGAGTCAATATCTTC
>PYDT01002139.1:0-10983 GCA_004837865.1 Musa balbisiana | reverse complement strand
GTCGCCGGACAGGAATTGGCGAGCCCTCGGGGCAGCTCGAAGTGCCCGAGCCGAGTTGTCTTCGGGCTCGGGCCGGTCAGGCGGTGGTCTCGGTCCTTCTTCCCCCTCTCCGTCGAGAAGAGCACCTCAGTGGCCGAGCTGTCTGGTTCTCTTCTGGCGCTGAGCGATCCGTGCATGGCGATGATACGCTTCGTAGCGGCTCCTGCCGACGGCCTTCGGCACTGTCTCCATGGGCGCCCGCCGGTGTGGCCCTCGGCGATCGAGTACTGGAAGGTGAACGCACTGGAGAGCGCGCCGCCTCGACGACCCGCAGGTCTCCTGAAGTCTTCTTGGTCTCGCGGGGAAGGCCCCCGATGATGCCGTCGGATCGCGGCGTGCGGATGCGCTCCCCACGCTTCCAGGATTGCCGAGGAATTTCTGCTGCGGTACGACCGGCGCAATCGCTTTTGAGGATGCGTCGAACCGGACTTGGGGGGCAGTGGCATGTGCAGCTGCGGCATCACCGCCTGGTGTCTCGGCCATCGCGGCGATGACGTCGGTCGGGGAAGGCATCCGTGATGCGGGCTCGTGAAGCGGATGCGCTCGAGCCCCTCAATCGTCGCCCGCTTCGCGCAAGAGCTTGCCGACGCGAGGCAGTCGCGAATTCACGCCGTAGGAGTTCAACGTTCTGGCCCAGCCGCGTGACTTCGATCGCACCGCGCGACGAGGCAGGCGGATCTCGTTCCGGATGTCCACCGTCGGGCGACGGTCCTTCTCTTTGCTCGCAGGCTCGGCAACGATGCAGAACGTGCAGGTGTTGTTGCACCCGAACGAGATCGGACCCGCGCTGTGGACGGAGTAGCGCTTGGTGGGGAGGGTGGAGGGGAAGATCTTCAGGGACTCGATGATCTCGATCTCGGCTTCGCCGTGCGGCGCGCACGCTCGAGCATGCCCGGTGAGCGACCCCTATAGAATATAAAAATCATTCAATTTACCTATTATTATGATCAATTTCTTACTATTATTATGATATAACGAGCACCTTTATTATGAGTTATAACATCAGATTGGATTGGTACCAAAAAAATAAATGGATTCAGGAGAAATTGAATCTCTTGAATGAGATAAAGAAGACAGGCACAAAAGAGTTCACTTTGTAGCATACTTAATTTATTGAGTTTCATTTCTGTTCAAAAAAAAATTCGAATTATTTTTTTGCTAGTTAGAATATATAGATATGATTGAATTGCGTAATAGGAGGTAATAGTATTAAGTGAAGCCAATATAGCTATCTACCGGTCCGCATATCACTCTTTTATCGTAATTCACTGTGGGCAACAGAAGTCAGGTCGCACTATACATAATTCTATTTTTCATTGCATATAGCACAATGAAAAAAGAAGGCATGAACGATTTCTATAGGGATTGGGATATGTACTACGAGCGGTTATCTGGTAACAATTTTCTGTTTTGAGGTTTACATATACACTATATATTGTTATAATTTATATTGTTATATAAATTGAAAAAAGGATTGATGATTGGAAATAATGATCTGATAGTCATTAAATCAATTTGATTTGTTAGGCCATTAAGGAAACGCACATTTGAGATAAAAATGAAGAACCTTTCACTAATTCAAAACAACAAAACAAATAAGTTTGGTTCCAATTTGCCGTAATTTTAAGTCTTTGACAGAAATCTATTTTTATCTAGTTGGATCGGGAATTTGGTTTGGCGACATGGCCAAGTGGTAAGGCGGGGGACTGCAAATTCTTTATCCCATGCAAATCTGGGTTGTAGACTGTCAACAAAAACTTGGATTTCTTATCTGATGATTTAACTCGACGAATTTCTGTCCCCGGAGAAGGAGAGGCAAAAGGAAAGCCTATCGATTACTTTATTTTTAGAATTTTTTTCTGTAGTTCTATAAGAAAGTCAATTTTTTTAAAAAAGTCAATTTTTTTTCAAAATCCGGCTTGGGTGTGGCCCAAACCGGTACAAATAGGGATTGAAGTAGCCTTAATTATTAATCTGATTATGATTTAATAGGATTATGATTGGTCGGACATTTATTTTATAAGTAGAAGAAATAAAAGTAGAAGAAATAAAGAGTTATAATAGAAAAAATAAATAGTGAAAGTACCTTCTGGGATTCAAAAATACGAAAGTAAGCGTCGGAAAATCTGGTATCCAAAGGTAGGTTCCTAAGGACACTCCTCTTTGCTACTGATGAGAAGAGATTGTACGCAAAAAAGCTCAAGACTATCAAGAATTCCAATTATTTACACTAACCACCGTTGGGTCTACGGACTCTGTCTGGAATTCGAGGATAGGTGATGGGAAATCAATTTAGAAGTTGTGGAAAGGAATCTGGCAGATCTTTGTATCCAGACTCACGAGGTCTCTGAGTACTCAACATTCAATCGATAGTTTGTCGGCTCTTATTGAGTAAAGAGTAAAAGTAAATAGTGAAGAAAAAAAAAATTTCTTTGCCCGGTAGGATAGGGGGATTACGAAAAAAAGAAGAATGTTGTAATACTGGTGATGGTGGTTCCCCACTTTCGTCACACAAAAAAAAACAGTAAGGCTTAGATCAAATAGGAAAATAGAGGTATCTATAGATAGTTATCTATTCTTGATGGTCTATTTTGTTGTCTTTTGCTTATGACAAGGGTTAACAAACAATCGGTCTTAGTACTTCCTACATGTTCCATTGCGCGATTAGAGTATTCCTTTGCTATTTCATTTCCGAGGGAAAGGTGGTGTATTGTATTTATGCTGAATGCTTTCCCGAATTCTACCAGAAATCTTATAATCTTGTTACGAGTAGATTCATGGATTGGTTCATCAATGCCTTAATGTTAGTCAGAATTCATTTTGACTCTGTCTTGATTCCAAGAGTATTGATCAAATAATGGAATAAGGCTTCATAGAGATAGGAGAATAATTTATATGGATATAGTAAGTCTCGCTTGGCCGGCTTGTAATGGTAGTCTTTACATTTTCCCTTACACTCGGTGTATGGGAAGGGTGACTCTAGGGGTACTACTAATCGAGTAATCGATTGAGTAATTGAATTTCGATAAATTGTTTTAATGATCGTTTTGCAAAGCTTAAAAAAGATGTTCTGCTTTCAAAATTATACTGAAAACAGTAATGAAGAAGAAAATACATAATGAATAATAACCATTCGATCCAAGAATGAATGAGTACTATAGTTGTATCGAAACCTAAATCTACGCATGATAGGAAATTTTGCCAACCGATTCTCCTAATATCATTTTGATGAACCAGCTTTACCAGAATTAGGGATATTACAAAAAGAAAAAATCTGAAATTTGGTTTTTTCTTTTTTCGTATTGTTTCCCTCTTTCTTTACTTTTACTGTTCTAGAGAGAGAAAGCCGTTCCGTATTCTAATTATATTAGATACGACAATACATTATTTCTATGGGAAATGACTAGTTGTTGTCCAACGAGGTTCTACACATAATAAGATTAGACTTCTTCCGTTGAGCGATTCCACATATCTCGCCATTTCACTTTTTAGACTCTAGAGATTTTTTTATGCGTTTTTGACGCATATCAGGTCATGTTTAAGCATAAAAAATTGGGAAGGTCTACTCTATTAATCTATTCTTTTTCAAATATGAAGAAGTTATTCCTGGAATAGAACTCCGCGACATCTGTTAATGGATCAAGCAAGACTTTTGAGATGGGAAAGCTAAAAAAGAAAAAGATTCTTTTCTTTGGTTCCGTTTTCTTTTAGCTTTTTTGATTTAATTTAATTTATAGTAGAATATTGCCCATACGATTTTTGTCTTCTCCATGATTCCTTTGATAGATCTCGGGACCTATACCTATATATTATAAATCTAAGAAAACCAGGAATTAGAAGAGTTGGCGTCTTCAATGTAGTTTGAATGATCGAAATCACACATGTAAATGTAGCCAAAAAATAATGAATTGGACTGTTATTTGTGTACTATTTAGATATACATATAATTATGTACATACATATTGTCTAATTGACTAGATATTAGGCTTTCTCTATATAAAAGCCTATATCTGGAACCAGTACAACTTGCTCATGAAATCATTAATAGGATAATAAATACTATACCATACTATCTCGGACTAGATACTACTATCTCAGAATATTATCTCAGCATACTTATGATTCCAGACAGATCATTTCATTGAAGACCTTGTGAGTTTGAATCCGTTCTTTCATTTATTCAATCATTGATAAGAACTAATAAATCAAGTTTCAGGCAAATTAATCATTTTGACTGACTGTTTTTACGTAGATGATAAGTAAAAAGGCAGTAGGAACTAGAATGAACAGTGCAGTAGCAATAAATGCGAGGAATATTTAACTTCCCATAATCTCATTGTTTTTTTACTTCGCAATAACTCGGGAATCTAATCCCATAGAGATGAGAAATTTGATTCCTTTAAATTCAATGGGAGAATGAATCCTGATGATACTGAATCGGATCAATATTAGAATAACAATATCTGATCTATCAAATCGATTCATCGTCGAGAATTGAATAGTATAACATAGGAAGAGCTTTATCCATACTAAATCTGAAATGGGACTCCTGATCCAATAAAGAATCCCTTTTGAATTTGCATCCTTTTCCACTTTTTCTTTCTATAAATAACCTCCGTCTCCTTAGTATATCCTCCGTCGTTATACGTATACATACAATTATGTACTACAATTATGAGGTATATGATGGTATTTAGAATCACACACAGATCCAAAGAGTAGAAGTGAGATGGAAAAAGGAGAGTAAAGTATAAAAGATCTAATAGACTCCAACAAATGTTAATAAAAAGGAACGTTGCTTGGTCTTTTCTTTTATTGAAGATCTCTTTCTTCGATTGGGACTGGAAGGCATACATCAAAAATTAAGTGTGCAATTTAAATGAGGAATGAGATAGATTGTTCCAATTAGTCATTGAGGATACACAAACAAAGTCGAAGCTAAAAAGGGTTGTCGTTTAACCTGACAAGTACTCTGTCGAGGTAATTATGTTAAGTTCATTATGTAGTGTACAATAAACGAATACAATGGGCGTATGTTACTCTCGGTAAAAAATAGGAGCACTCTATTTCTATTTCATTTATCAAGAAAATCGAAAAAGAAAGTCAGACGCGTATATCTTAAAATACTAAATATAGGAATTACCACCGTTGTACGACGAATCTCTATATGTTATGCTCCCTTATCACCGGCAACTAGTGGAAATAAAATGGAATTCCTGGAGTGTCTGATGATAAATGCGAAATGAAAAACAAAAGAAATAAGGATCTCCACTGGGGATTAGATCTTGCTCCCTGTCTCCTTTTTCACGACAAATAGAGAAATTCATTCTCCATTTCATCCCGGTCGGATCCTAGTTCGGGATGACGGGGCTCGAACCCGCAGCTTCGCCTTGACAGGGCGGTTGCTCGGACAATTGAACACAATCCAAGCGAGGGGTATGGATACAATTCTTAATGGTTCAGAAAAACATTTCTTCGTCGCGTTGTAACAGAGGACACTAATGAATTACTAAACTGAGATCATATAACACGATTAATCATATACACATAGAACCATAGATATGGACTATAGTGAAGTGACCGGATACTAGTAACCTGTGTTTATTTTTTTTATTGCCAAAAAGGATAATCAACCTTTCATTGAGGAACACAACGATTTTTCCTTTCATAATCTTTGCTTGATTAAGTATTATGAATCTAGATCGTTAGAAAGAAAAGATCAGAACGAATGAGAAAGGGACAAACATGGATAGAGAAACAAAAATGGACTCTTTCTCTTTTACGGATCAGGTATTTTGTTTCTGGGGACACATTGGGTATATCTTGGTTATATCATATTCATGGAGCGGCATTTTGGGGCCGAGCTGGATTTGGAACAGGTTAGACATATCGCCAACGAATTACAGTCCTCACCATAACCGCTCGGGCATCGACCAGGAAGAATTCCTTCTAGCTTTATTGTAATCATGACAAACGTCTTTAGTAGTACCCACAGGGAAGTCGAATCCCCGCTGCCTACTTGAAACAGAGGAGATGTCCTGAACCACTAGACGATAGGGGCATATCCGACCAACTGTAATAATACTATGATGATAGTATGAGTAGTTTTTTGGAATTGTCAATATCATCTAATGATATGACTAGATCTGAAAACATCTTTTCTTACTTTTATGTTATGATTCCATAGAATTTGTTTGATGTGATGGTTCATGAATGAACCATCCCATACTATTTTATATAGCGAAAGGAGGTACAGGACTCCGTCAGTTCAGGCAGTGATTGTCCGACAGAACAAAAAGGGGGTAGAAAACCCCACTTAATTTTTTCTTCATTTTAAACATAATTTTACGGCACTCATTGCTCGTTAATTGGGTCAGATAAAAATATGCCTATACTATATCACATGAAGTCAGAAAATTTAAAAACGATAGAAATTTTCCTTTTTCTTTTTATTTTTTTATAAGAATTCGGTTCAGGGTACGAATACCCTCAGCACATGATTCAAGAAAATCTATCGAATCTATGTCCCCCCCCCCCCCCCCCGATGTCAGCTTGCGTAACATGATCAATCATGTGAATCTTGTTTTGATGGGTCAGTAAAGTAAACAAGCGGGTCGGTCTTGAAAACAATTCAATGCATTATTTTTATCAAAAAAAAAAATAAAAAATTTGCCCACTTTTTACTTTTGGGGGGTAAATCAAATTGATTGCTCCTAAAGAACTATTGAATATATGTGGATATATGTATATAAGCATGTACTATATTATGCAGTAGACTCATATGGCAACAGGCGATAATTCATGAATCGAATATAAACAAGCACTTTTAACTCAGTGTAGAGTAACGCCATGGTACGGCGTAAGTCCATCGGTGCAATCGATAAGGGCTTTTTCCCACTAAACTAAGTTTTAAGTCTTGGGTTTCGGTGGAGAAATATTGAGTTTCTTTTTTATTTTCTAAAAAGAAAAGGGTAACCCCAGTATAATGACTTCTGATTATTCCGAGTTATAGTTAAAAAGTGAAAAACATTATTCATTATTATTAGTCGACCTTATTATTAGTATAAATAATAATGAAGAATTGAGGTATTAGAACTAGTGCTCACTCTGTATGACAAAGTAGTCCTCTTCATGTCTAATTATTCAAATTTTTGTTTTGCGGACAGGAATATTCTAGATGTCAATCGCTATTGAATCGCCCCAACCAAAGTATTATTCTTTCCATTGTTTTTATCAAAAACCCCCAGCATCAAATCTAATATCAATAAAAAGTAAGTGGACCTAACCCATGAATGACGGACTTTATCGGCTATTCGGATATTTAAATTCGAATTCGATGAAATTGTTCAGGCGGATTTTTATTTCTTAGACCCACGCAAGTCAGGAAGTTGTCGTCTTTCCGATTTAATGAATCTTATTCTACCGAATTGCTCCTGGGAATAAATCGATATTCTTTTACGGCTACTATAAAAGTAAAGTTTATTCGAACATATATTTTGGCAATATTTTCATTGATTTCAGAATCAGATATGTTTTGTTCTGCCGCCAATGCAATAGAGAACGAGGACGAGAAAGGGCCTTACTTCATTTTCCAGTCTCCAATTATTTAAAATTAATCTAGTAGGGGCAGGAAAAAACAGTGAATTTCTTTTTTTTGTTTGTTGGACCGTAAAAGATATAATCTGTAACTGTACTATGAGTCATAGCGACAATTCAGGGTCAAATACTTATTTATTTTATATAGTATAAGTTATCATATACCGTATAAAGATTAAGGATAAAGACTAATCGAATCGACTCGTGGATTATTACTTAGATTGGTTTGTGCCCAATAGAAAAGAAGGAATTGTATCTTCGAAACCATTGTAAGGGGAATGGAACGAGAATCGTCCACAGATATCGAACTATCGTATGCCTTGGAATGGAATAGAGTGTGCGGAAATGGTTGAAGTAGTTAAATAGGAGATCCGATGACGATAGTTCATGGTACATTACCAAAGACGAAAAATGAATTAGGCTATATGGATGATTGGTTACGGAGGGACCGTTCGTTTTTGTAGGTTTGGTCGGCTATGCCTCTTTCTTTGTGCTCGTTCGCTTTAGGAGGTGGGTTTAAGGTACAACTTGTGTAACTCTGGGATACCCATGGATTGGCGAGTTCCTATTGGAAGGTTGCAATTTTACGCTGGCAGTTCCATCCTGCGAATAGTTAGCACATTCTTTGTTGCTCATGGGGTCTGCAGAAAGGAAGATTTTACTCGGTGTGTCCAATTAGGCGGGTTTTCTTTTTGCGTAGGCTCTGTCGGACTTTGGTGCCTATCATGGTGCTTTCGCACTAATAGGTTCATGTTAAGTCAATTCGCAATTGCCGATCTGTCATTGCGACTTAAATGCAATCGCCTTCTCTGTCCAATTGCTGTTTGATTCAGTTTCTTGATTTATCCACTGGGTCAACTGGATGGTTTCTTGCACCTAGTTTTGGCGTGCAGCCATATTCGATTCAGCCTCTTCTTACAAGGGTTTCATAATTGGAGTTGAACCCATTCATATGATGGGAGTTGCCGGCGTATTAGGCGCGACTCTGCTATGCAGCTATTCATGGTGCACCGTAGAAAATATGTATTCGAAGAGGTGACGGTGCAAATACATTCGTGCTTTTAACCCAAAATCAAGACGAAGAGACTTATTCAATGGGCACTGCTAAACCGTTTTGGTCCCAATCGGTGGGGTTGCTTTTTCCAATAAACGTTGGTTACATTTATTTATGCATTTGTACCCGTACATGGTTTATGGATGAGTGCATTGGGGTAGTCGGTCTAGGCCTGAATCTACGTGCCTAGGATTCGTTTCCAAGAAACCGTGAGCGGAAGATCCTGAATTTGAGGACTTTCTACACCAAAAATATCTCTAAACGAGGTATTCGTGCCTGGTGGCGCTCAGGATAAGACTCATGAAAACCTTAATTCCCTGAGAGGTTCTAACACGTGGAAACGCTCTTAAGGGAACTTAGCTGTAGCGGTCGTGACAAGAAAACACCGGTTTCGCTTGGTGGGCCGGAATGCCAGACTTATAAATTTGTCCGGTACCTACTTGGAGCTCACGTAGCTCAGGCGGATTAATGTTTCTGGGACGGGGCAATGTTAACTATTTGAAGGGGCTCAGTTCGTACCAGAGAAACCCTGTATGAACAAGGATTGATTTTACTTCCGCACTAGCACTCTAGGTGGGGGGTAGGTCCAGGGGGGAGAGGTTATGGAAACCTTTCCATACTTTGTAATCGGATCTTCACTTAATTCCTCTGCAGTCTTGGCTTGGGTATTTATCATGCGTCTTGGACCGAGACTCTTGAAGAATCTTTCCATTCGTCGGGTATGTATGGAAAGATAGAAATAAAATGCCTACCATTTTGGGTATTACTATTTTGTTAGGTCTAGGTGCTTTTAGTGCTCAGGTGTTTATTTTGGGGGCATATATGATACCTGGCCCCTGGGGGGGGAGATGTAAGAAAAATTACCAACTTGACCTTAGCCACAGTAATATTTGGTTATTTACAAAATCTCCGGTTGGGGAGAAGGATGGATTGTTAGTGTGGACGATTTAGAAGGTATAATTGGGGGACATGTAGGTTCGGTTCAATTTGTATACTGGTGGAATTTGGCATATCAACCAAACCTTTTGCATGGGTCGCCGTGCATTTGTCTGGTCTGGAGAGGCTTATTGTCGTATAGTGAGGTGCTTTATTTGTCTGTGGTTTTATGCGTGTTGTTTGGTTGGTTTAATAATACGTTCTACTAGGTGAGGTTTACGGACCTACCGGGCCAGAAGCTTTAGCAAGGATTACTTTCTAGTCAGCAGACCAAGTCTTGGAGCTAACGTGGGATCCGCTCCAGGACCTAAGGTTTAGGTAAAATATCTACTGCGTCCCGATGTGAGATTATTTTTGGAGGAGAAAAAATATGGTTTTGGATCTTCGTGCTCCAGGTTCGAAACCTTAAGGTGGCCCAATGGTTTGGACGTGAGTAGGCTGCAAAAGACCATACAACCTTGGCAGAACGACGTCGGCAGAAATATAGACTCATGCTCGTTTAGGTTCTTTAAATTCCGTGGGTGGAGTAGCTACGAGATCATGCCGTCAATTAGGTCTCTCCTAGAAGTTGGTTGGCGACCTCCCATTTTTTTAGGATTTTCTTTTTTGGGGGCATTTGGTGGCATGCGGGAAGGGCGTGCAGTGCGAGGCTTGAAAAAAGGAACGATCGTGATTTGGAACCTGTTCTTGCCGACCCTTCTTCGATTGAGATTTTCGTGCTTTTTATTTGTATATCTATTCTATTTTTTTCATGTTCGGGTCTCGGCTTCTACCTAGCGTGCCTTCCTTTTATGAAAGATAACGGGCCAAATGACTAAAGAAACAAACTTATTCAAACAAGCAAAACAAGGCGAGAGAGGGGTTCGAAAACGCGATAGTTTCTTGTTTAGAATATACGGTTTTCAAGCCGGAGCTATCAAACCACTCAGACATTCTCTCCCGAGACAAGTCTATTTCTTCCTACAAATGGAATATGACTATATGAATGATACACTAACTATCGTAGAACATCCCGAGGCAAATCCATATTTCGAGGTATCTATCTCTAGATTGGATAATAGAATATGCATGATCAGATTTTGCTGGATGAAGTAAATACTAAACTCCCTCGACTCAGCGAATAAAATAAGCGGTAAGGTAATAAGTTCTAAAGAATCAATGATCTGGGTTTCAAATCCCTACTGATGCATGTTATTCCATTTGACTAAGCGGGGGATCAAATGGTGAGTCATTTGTTGGTAGCTGGAGGATAAAAACATGACTATGCTTCCATGCTGTTTTTGCATTAATTGCGACTTCATCAGTCTTACTGATTAGGGTACCCGTGTATTTGCTTATTTGATGGTGGTCACGTAATA
>PYDT01001387.1:0-10984 GCA_004837865.1 Musa balbisiana | reverse complement strand
GGGGGTACAATGAACTTTATTTTCGATATAAAAAAGTCTTTCTAATCCTAATATTAGAACTGATTTTTTAAACACTTATCACGACTTATCTCTTTTACCAAGCATCTGTATTTTACAAATTGTCACAAAAACAATATTTAACAACCAGCAACCTGAGATCTGTAATTCAATATCACGATCACGGGACCTATCCTTTTATTAAAGACAAGATAAAGTATTATGTAGAATCTAACCGGAGGTCGCGGTGGTGGAGGAACGGATCGGAAAGAAAAAAAAGAGGGATTAGTTGTAAGAGATCTAATGAAACCGTTAGCTGGAATTAAGATCCATTAAAAGAGAAAGATAGCGAATATCTGGAGTTTCTTTTTTATTCTATACGGATGATCCGATCAGAAAAGGACCATGATTGGGAATGTTTGAATGTTTTCTCCGAGGAAGAAGCGAAAACATAATCAACTTGAATTTGGGACAGCATTGAAATCTTAGAAAGACTTGATTGTATTCATGTTGCTTTTCGTGAAAAACGCCAATTGAAGGGGAGGGTTTTTTCTTAAACAACAAGGAGGAGGCAACTTATTCAATCAAATGATCAGTTGAGCATGTTCCCATCTCTTCTCGAGAAACAAGTGGGGTATTTCTTTGCAAAATTGTGTCAATTTAGATTGTGGGACCAAAAAACAATTCGCCAAGATCTCTTCGTTAGTTGGGGGAAGAATCAGCACGAATCGGATTTTTGAGGAAACGTATCGAGAGGAGAATTTGATTTGGTTAGACAAATGTGTGTTGGTAACAAGGATCGGTCTTTTTAGAAAGGTAAGGAATGTATTGTCAAATATTCAATATGATCACAGATCTATTCGTTAAAGTAAGGGATTCTAGCCAATTGAAAGGATCTTCTGTCAATCCATAGATCATTTCGATTCATTAGAAAATGAGGGATCAGAATATCCCACATTGATCGACAAACAGAAATCAGCAAACTAAAGAAAGATCGATTCTTTGGGGCCTTTCCTTTCTTCAAACGGAAAGAACAGAGATAGAATCAGATACGATTTCCGAAAATGCCTTTTTGGATCTTTCCTCAATGTTGACCGGCTATTCACGGAAACGTGAGAAGCAGATGAAGAATCATCTGCTTCCGCGAAGAAATCGAAGAAGTTCTTGGGAACCCGACAGATCAATTCGTTCTTTTGCTCTGACAGTGGTCAGAAATTCATCTGGGTTCGAATCCATTGAGAGGTCCACTAGAGATCAGAAATTTTGAGAAAAAACAAGATGTTTCTTTTGTCCCTTCCAGGCGTTGGAAAAAAAGGAAATGGTTTGATATATCAAGATAATTATGTTTTACAATAATACGTTCCATTATCCTATTCATCAGATCCGGGAAGTGCATGGTTCGAAGGAATGAACCGGATATGGACAGTTCCAATAAGATTCATTCTTGAACAAAAAATCCATTTTGATTTCTTCATCTATGCCATGACCGGCCGACCGGACAAAGGGGATACACGTTAAACACGATTTGAATCAGAAGCGAGATTTCAAGAATGGAAGAATCTATCACTCGATCAATAACCGAGACGAATCTGGTGTATCATAGGGGGATTTGCTTTTCTATTGATTCCTACGGGTTGGATCAAAAAAATTCTTGAATGGGTATTCACTCCAGAGATGAATCGACCAAAAAGAATCTTATTGGTTCTACCTCTCTTTTTATGAAGAGAATGACTCTTTTTTATCGAAGGATCAGAAAAAAATCGGTCCGGATCTACTGCGGGAATGATGCGGAAGATCAAAACTAAAAACAGCGGATTTGCTTAGCAACAAACATAATGGAGGCAGTTCAATCAATATAGATTGATCCGAATCTGAATCAAATCCAATATAGCACCTAGGGGTACATAAGAAATGTATCTAACGTCTTTTTAATGAATAGATCCGATCGCAAACTTCGAATATTGAATTCAAAGGAGAGATCACAATAGGAAAAATGATACTCTGAATCATATATAACTAGAATGAATATACGATCAACAACATTTTCGAATTGAAAAAGAGTCAAGAAGAAATGGTTTGATCCTCTTTTTCTCGAACCGAGAGATCCATTGAATCGGGATCCTGATGTTATATAGATAAAAATGGTCCAATGAGAGCAAGGGAATTTCCAGGAAACATTTGGAAACATTTCGTTTCGGAACAGAAGAAAACCGTTTTCAAGTAGTGTTTTCGACGGTTACCGTATAAATCAATATTCGATTGATTGGTCGAGGCTATCGACAAACAAAATTTGTTCGAGTCACTTCGTTCTTTTTTCCAAGTCACTTCGTTCTTTTGTCCAAGTCACTTCCCTTTTTGATCCAATTCACTTCCCTTTTTGTCCAAGTCACTTCCCTTTTCTTTGTGAGTATCGGGAATATCCCATTTCATAGGTCCGAGATCCACATCCGTGAATTGAAAGGTCAGAATGATCAATCCGCAATCAGTTGTTTAGAATCAATAGGTGTTCAAATCGTCATTTGACTAAATTGAAAACTTATTATTGGATGTCATGATACTCCCAAAGACGGAATTCGTTATCAATGGAGGAACAACATTACATTTTTGTTCAAAAAGATACCAGATGTGGATGATGCACTCTTCTATACTATGGAAATATCGCGGAAATCCTTGATAAACCACGGATTCCTAGTTTCGCAATGATATTCCATGATGCGAGGGACAATTGGCTGGGAATCCCGTCGAAACATTGTTAATAGAAGTTCAGATATCTTCTGTTATAAGGCAAAAGGACTTCGAGTCTGAATGATCAAAATCACTTCTGGTTCTATTTAACAAAAAGATTCCCTTTTTATGTGGAAAAGACCCGTATCAATAATTATGCTCTTACATATGGACAATTCCTCACTACCTTGTTCATTCGCAACAAAATATTTCTTCGTGCGTCCCCCCCCCCCCCCCCCCGGTAAAAAAAAACATATTTTTTTGGAGAGAGAGACTATTTCACAAGAGAGTCACAGGTATCTAACATATCAACATAAAGATTTCACAAAAGGGGTGACAAACGTTAACTTGTACAATTTTCCGTTTTCCAATTCGATCCGAGCCATTCGTTCGTAGAGCTATTACTCCCGATCGCAGCCATTTCGGCAACACCCTACAGAGAAACAAAGAGTCAATTTTGGAAGAAATTATTGTCAGCCTCTTCAGAGATGGGAATCTAGCTGATTCAGAAGGGAAGAACTTGCATCGGTATCTCAGTTCAATTCAAACATGGGTTTGATTCACACTCCATGTTCTGAGAAATATTTACCATCCGGAAAGAGGAAAAAAAAACGGATCTTTCTCTAAGAACTGCGTTGAGAAACGGCAGATGTATAGAACCTTTCAACGAGATAGTGCTTTCAAATCTCTCAAAATGGAATCTGTTCCAAACAAAATGGAATCCGTTCCAAACATATAGGGCATGGTTCCTTCTTCGACAGAGTGCAAATATCTACATTTCACCTTTAAGATCCTTTTTCAGGAAACCATGTCGTACTAAGTAGCAGTCACAAATTTGTATCCTTTTAAATTTTGTATCCATTTTTCATGATATTATGCATGGATCAGATATATCATGGCCAATTCCTCAGAAGATTCTTCCACAATGGACTATGATAAGTGAGATTTCGCGGGAGTGGTACAGAATCTTCTTCGGTCCGAAGAAGGATTCATCGAAATAATGAGTCACCCGTTCCAGTGATATGGCACAATCTGAGATCAACAAATGCCGGGAGTTGGAGTGCCCTCTATTCAATCTTTTTTCCTTCTTCTTGTGCTGGTATATCTCGTTGTATAACTCTCTTTGTTCCCAAGCCTCTAGTGAGTTACAGAAGGCGTAGAAAAGATCAAATCTTTGATGATTCCATCATACATGATTGAGTTGCGAAAACTTTTGGATGGGTATCTACATCGAACACGTAATTCTTCTGGTTAAGAACTCTTTCTGTTGGTCTGAAACAATTAGGATTCTCTGGAGAAATACGGGTTGTGCTATTTTGCTTTTGTGGCAACATCTATGGGTCGCTTTGTGGTCAAATCAATACGTTTAGGAGAATATTGAATATCAATCTCATCGTCTCATAAGTATCATATCAAATACATCAATCTCATAAGTATCCTACCAAATCCCATCAATCGATCACTTGTTCGAGAAATACGAGAACTCTAAGTCGTACAAGTACAGAGATCTATTCAGTGATAAGAAAAGCAAAAAGTGATGGGTTGATTGGAGTGATGAAAAAATAGATAATACTGGTCGCGAACAGTGATCGATTGATTATGAAGAAAGAGAATCTTGGTTCAGTTCCCACCTTCCCGAACAGAAAAAGATTGATCAAGTCTATTGCTTCGGACTCATGTGATCATTTACAAAAGAATGACCTGGTTATCAATGATGAACACCGGATCAATTTACGTTACGATACTTAGTTGACAGTATATAATGAATTATGATTCATGGATCCTTTTACAGAAAGACGGATATGTCCTTGCTCATTATCAGACACTTACTTCTTCACAAAACTCGTGTGGGGACTATAGTTTCATTTCCCATCTCAAGGAAAACCCTTTCGCTCCGCTTAGCCCTATCCCCTTCTCGGAGTATTTTATGATAGGTTCTATAGGAACCTGGACGATCCTATTTGGTCAAATTAACATAGCGGACAAACCCACTATGTTCCTTCATACGGATTCTCGAACAGTTTCCGGAGTGACAAGCCTAAAGATATTTTATTGTTGAAATATCGATTTTGATGATCGTGATAGTGACGATATCGTATATGATGATAGTGACGATATCGATATGAGGATAGTGACGATTTGATGATGGACATTGATACGGAGCTGCTAATATGTTTGACGCCCGAAAATAGACCGATTGGAATTTACCTTTTCAATTGAATTAGCAAAAGAAATGTCTCCTTGCTAATATGGATTCCAAAAACATTCAGGTCTGTATATGAATGAGTCGGAATTACTTATACCTCGGTCTATTAGAGAACTATCTCTCAGAGATTGTGAAAGATGTTCCAATAGAAATATTAGTTATGCTTCGATCATATTCCCCAAAAAGTGGATCCCGCTCTATATAGATCCTGAAATAAAGTAAATAACTGCATTAAGTACAAGGCTTCTTATTCCGCAACAACCAAAGACATTTTTCATTCGTCATATAATCGGGGATTCACTTGGCAAAGAAATGTTACAACTACGGATTGGGGTCCAAACATGGGTTTCAATGTTACAGATCTTGTAGCACCCCTTCAATGAGGCCCTATCAATAGTATTACACAGAAGAAAGCAATTATAGAAACTTACAAATTAGATTAGCTCTTCTGAGACCAAACTTGGGATTGCGATCCAGGTAGATCGGTCAGGATCATGGGATCCTTTTCTATCCAGATTAGGAAGGGCTGTGCACAAAATGTAATTTAAGTAATTGCCCCATAGATCCTATATCTAATTCTAGGAAGAAGAGATCAGAAGGGGATGCTTATTGTACAAATGGTACTTCGAACTTGGAACGAAGCAAGGAAGAAATAACGAACTTCTTTATCTTTTGAGTTGTCTGCTCGGATCGGTTCGCTCAGATCTTGGTCTTCACCCGGAACTGCATGAAAAAAATCGGCTCACTTCTTATAAGATTCGTTTGAGAATGGATTTGATTAGTTCATGGCTATTAGAAAGTGAAGCGCGCTCTGGGGGACCCCACGGACAGAAAAAGATGCCCAGTCAGTTTGATAATAATCGAGGGACATTACTTCTTCGGTCGAACAGTTAGATATGATGCAAAACAGATCTTGTTCTATCGTGATCAGAGATTTCTATTATGAAAAATCCGAATCGGGTTTGAAGAAGCGGAAGAGGTCGTCGACCTGCAAACAGTAAAGGAGGAATTTATTCAATCACACGTTTGGGCTCCTAGAATATGGCCGCCCCTTGTGGCAAACTATGTGATTGTATTGAAAAAGCCCACTTTTTCTCTATAGGGATCGGGGCAAGCGGACCTTTATCATGAAGAGGAGAGCTTCAAGAGAATGATTCGGAGTTCTGCAGATGTGAACAAAAAACCCATGCAGGTACCAGACCGAGATAGATTTCCAAAGAACAGGTTTTTTCGAGTATAAGCCAATCATTGGGGGAACCTGCGGATCATTCTGTTCCTATCAAAAAGATCAGCCCTTTGCTCTGTGTTTTTTTCACGTCGAGAATTCTGCAGATAGCAGCTGTCAAAGGTTGCTTATTACGTCCTCAAACAAAACCTTCTCATCATGGCTAAATTGCTTGGTGCATCAAGAATACGCAAAGAAAGGTACTTCGATGGTGATTCATCGCCAGAGATGCTTAGAAGAATAGTCCATTATCTAATGGATATTCCTTCAATACTCTATCCGAGAGTTTCTCAGGATTTATCAAATCTGTTCCTATCTAAAGGGAACGCTATTGGACAAATAACAAAGACCAATGTTGAGAAAGGGATGGTTTCTCGGATGTGAAATGAAACATTTGATTCCTGTAACAGGAGAAAGATTGCCCATCCTTAGCCGTAAAGATATTGTGGCATGAAAAAGGGATTAGGGAAACAGGATTGGCCGGGTGGGGGGTAGAGTAGTGGAAACATTTTTATTCCATATTTGGACCTTAGCTCCATGGAACAATAGGCTACTGCTGAAACATGGAAGAAGTTGAATTTAGAGCAAAAACATATGTAATGGATGATAGAACTGCTAAACAAGAATTCTTGAACGCGAACAACCAGAGGTCTATTACTCACTACATCAAACAATTTCCATAATGACCATGTAAATCCATCGGAAACATAAAAAATACGCATGTCCGATGAACATGCTTGTGCTATCTGCTCAATACGAATCATTGGTTTTAACTGAATAACTAAAGAAAAAGATAGACCTTTCTCTTCGTCTCAGGCGATGGATCTTCCTCAATGGAAGATACCCATAGGATAATACATAGTCCGGTTGACCGAGCCTAATTCTAATGTTTTGTTCCGAAGCAAAGATATCACGGAGGACGGTTCGTCCATTCAGATATTCAAGACCAGAGGTACGGGATTCTCTTTCGGATAGGCCCTAAAGGAGAGGAAGGGACGGAATGCCAAAGACGTCTGTCTCCAACAGACGTCGTTCTATTCTCTAATTCACCCGACCGATCCATTTTGGGAACGTCCAGTGCCAAAGTCATGAATGGGTTAAGTTGCAACCCTAAAACGGACTATCTAAATGTACTTTATCTGCCGGGGGTATGGGTACTGGTGGGTATTTACCAGAGGTTTATTTCAAATTACCCTTGTGTGATTACTCTGACTCATATATCGGGGGTGGGTGCGGGGCGGACGATTTCCCAACGGACTCCTCATTCATAGATAGAGAAAGATCGCAAAGATTTCGTGATCACCTGGCCGAAACCTATTCTCAAATTCCAAAACTAGGACTCGGATCGTGGGGAGTTGGCCGGATACTAGTATCAACAGATAAGCTACTCGGATACAATATGGATTAGATCCGAAATAAACTCTGTTATTGAATGCTCATTCAATGAGCATCTCCACCAAGTATGGAGGCATTGAAGAGGACTCGAACCTCCACGCTCTTAGCACGAGATTTTGAGTCTCGCCGTGTTACCATTTCACCATAAGGCATCGTGAAAGTGAATCGTATCCATGAATATGAACTATCTAATGTTCGATATATGGAATAATGGACAAAGGGTGGAGTGTTGGAGATTTCTATCGATCGGTAATGTCATATAGGCCCGGGTCAGAAAATCAAATTGCTTCGATTTGAATTATCCGGAGGATACATTTATATATCAAAAAGATTGTACAAGCAAACTATTCTGATTCAATTAGAAGACCCAAAAAAAAGAAGTGAATATGGTAACCCAAATACCGGATTAGATATGTCAAAAAGCAGGTCGATACGCCTATCATAATATAAATGGAGGTAACGACGTAGTTAGCGATCCATAATGCACATAGTATCATTCATACGCTTCGATATGACCCTCCTCCTAATAAGAATGTACATAACCCTATTCCGGTCTGGTCCGGTATGGAATGAACTTATATCTGAGGATCGAGCGATTCCATGATTATAAGTTCATACCCCAGCCCATTCCCATTTTGGGGTTTTTGGGCGGAACAGGATTACTAATTCTCTTTATTCCAGTTCGAAGAGGGATCTGAACTAGAAATAGACTAGAAGCTAAAGAGGGTTATCCGGAGCAATTGCCAAGAATGGGGTCATTGATATTTGGATAGTAGTGCTATCACACATACATCATTATCAATTCGATGAATTGTTGGATCTAAAGGAGATCTTCTATAATTTCGCACGTAGGGGTTATTCTTGATTCGTCCAGTCATTCATAACTTGATTATTTTTAGATAATAGTAGATAGAAACAACGCTCGTAAGGAGTATAGTGAAACCAAGAAATATTAGGCCTGCTGCCATCCACCCACAGAATGATGGAGTTTTCCGAAAAAAAAAATGTAGTGGAGGAGGAAGAACTTCCTAGGATAAGAGACATAGGGATGAAGAGAGAGCCAAAAAAGGAATTCTATTAGTGTATAATCCTGATAATCTCGAATGTTACAGTTCCGGACGTTAGGACCAATACTACAATGCAGCAAAGTTCCTGATTAATGGAGATATAGAACAGCAATTATCACGTTATCATGATGCATATCCATCATTTGAGTCTCCAATCAATTATTCAAAATTACATATCCGATTTGGACCGATGGACGAATATGCAAAGCATACGTTTCATGCTTGTTTGAGTAATAGCAAGAGATTCCCCAATACATGCTAAGATAGGTAGGATTTCAGAAGAAGATGCCATGCGTTTGTGCGAAAATAAAAAGGAAATTCGAAATTCGGTGGCTGGAAGCTGAAGCAGATACTTTCGAGTAACAGAAAAGAAAAGCAACGACTGGAGTGGGAGAGTCAATGAGTCGAAAGAGGGATCCTCCACTTCTTTCTCTCAGTCAAACACCGTGCATGAGACTTTCATCTCGCACGGCTCCTAAGTGATAAAAGAAGAGAATCCTCTTCTTACTTTTGATTACCTCCTCGCGTAGTATAAGACCGAATCCATGCGATTTCTAAAACGGATTACTAATCCTTAACTTTTAGAGGAATAATTCATCAATGGTGTGAATGGAATGACTTTTTCAATCCTTTCGACCTTGGTTCCGTAGGAGGAAAGTCAGAAAGATTGAGAATAGAACCATTATTTGATTCGTTTCATAGCCAGGATGATCATCTTAGGGTGATCCTTTTTGGCAACGGACTGTCTATTACCCTCGTAGCTCTCTGAAGGAGGAGAACAAAATATGTAGCATTACATGCGAATAATTCAAGCATTTATACTCATGTAGGTACGATCATTTGTAGAATACCCGTAATAACGAACTTGCAAAAGGAATGTTCATAAAGAGATTCGTGTTCAGCCCCGGCTGCACTAATTGTTATTTGAAACAAAAAGATCCACAATAAACTTTTGGTAAAAGTTATGTCTTGGTCGAGTGGGATCGCATTTCTATCGCATGTCGATGGGATTTTGAAAATCCAAACATTCAGAGAAGATTAGCGAGGTAGGAAGTTGTCGAAGAACCCGCACCCCTTCGTATACGTAAGGAGTCCATTGATGAGAAAAGGGCCGGGAAAAAGCTTGAACCCATTCCTACAGTGATGGATATAAGCGCAATTGAAAGTACTGGGGAGCGTTACATTTGGTATGGATAAGACCCACACTATTTCTTGAAGCTCGATCTCCCCCCAGATGAACATATAGCCAAAGGAAACATGAACCAGATAGATTAGAGCTTGCCCCAACCATGAGTAATATTTCATAGTAGCTCATTAGACCGACATACTCTTGGTATATCCAGATAAGAGGTAGGAACATAAACTGAAAACATCTGGAGCTACAAAGATAGTTATTAAATGTAGCACCAATAAAAACATTCACTCCTAGAGTAGCTGGTTAATACGAATAACAGAAAACATATGTTATAGCCCATTTCTGTGACATTCAATGTACTCTACGGATAGAGGAATACATTAGAGTTTGAACACGCGTAAAATAAGAAATGAAAGATTTGTTGAAATTGTTCGGTGGAAATTTCCGAAAAAGCTAATTATCGGTTCTTCTCTCAATGGAACAATAGGGAAGGTATGTTATTACGAAACTTGTTGAAGAGATGAAGAGAACCAGGTTTATCCTTTTGATCAGAGGTTGAATCGATCATCAGAAGAAGAATTAGCCAAAAATTAGGATCATTTGGGGAAAATGAAACTTCCCTGGAAGAGAAGCAAATGAACGCTTTCAAATTCTTTTTAATATTCTCGTGAATCGAGAATTGAAGTTTTCATTCTGTACATGCAGAGCATGAACTTCGTAACGCATCCAATATCCGACAAAGTCCCAATTGTTTCGAACTTTCTATTTTTGGAATGGGAATTTACGGGAAGCACCAGAATAGGATCAACTTATTCCATGATATGTCCATAGATTCCATTCTTATTCTTAAAGCAAGCCCCAGAGAGGGCTAGTTGATTCGATTTATTTCATTCTCTTTTCCTTTTGGTTTGTTTCGAGAAAGATATCGTCCGATTCTTTTCTATTGATTCTTTTCCGACGAGAGTATGGATACATGGGGCGATATAGATCCTGTCATGGATAACGAAAAAGGGGCAAAAGCTCTATTTGCCTCTGCCATTCGATGGTCTCTTCCTTTTGCGTTATGGCATCGGCCACTCCCTTGGCAATTAATAATTGGAACTAATTTGAAAAGCTATTTCGACCGGACGTTTCGGGATGCCCTAATACCACGAATGGCAAGGGCTTTTCCTTGTGTAGGATTCTTATGTCAAGAGGAACTTGAGGGCGATACGCTCACGTTTGCTTTTAATGCT
>PYDT01002170.1:0-10984 GCA_004837865.1 Musa balbisiana | reverse complement strand
AAGGTTGTCACATTTTTGTCTTTTGTATACTAGTTAATATCTATACTAATCAAATTTTGGATTATTGGTTAGCGATGAGAAACATGCAATATTCCAACTATGCGGGAGCCACTCTTTTATTTTGAGATACCATTCAAAAACAATAACTTGTGTCTTTTCTTCAGGTCTCTTGGAGGGAATGATTAGATTGGATTACCATTTCTCCACAATTTTAAGCTACATACAAACTATATTCGTATGGATCAGGAGGAAAACTTTTTCCTTTTCTTAATGTTGGTTACGTGGTGGCTGACATGGGTATGTCAAGCGAGGTTCTAAACACTGTCAGGGACACCAAAAGTTCAAAGTTTGTATATTAGGCAGCACAAAGATTTGATGCAAACACATCGTGCATGAAGGCATAATCTGTCAAACTCACCAGTAATCTAAAACAAAGTTCATAAGTTTTGAGAGGTTCATATAAATTAAATATTCTGTCAATTATTCGCACTAGTTCTGGGGTGCAATGAGGGTAGCACTTGCCTACCTTAAATGTTCCTATGGGAAATTTATTAATCTGAAAATGGTGACCAAAAATTATTGGTAGGAGTCACTGTTCTTTGCCTGATACTTGATTTCAGTATTAGGAGTGATAGCCGGAAGTTCGCCGGAAGCCGACGGAAGAAGCGATTGATGCACCGGAGCAAGTTGCAGTAAATGTATTGAAAACATATTGTCAGTTAGCATGATGAGTAAGTTAGAAATGGGAGGTGTACCATAACTTAATCTTGGGGCAATGGGGCCCCTTAACGACCCAAAGTGGGCCGAATTGGATCAGCCCATTCGGACCCAAATTCCGGGCCGCGGTGGCAAATGCGAGGACGGCGTGGCAACGCTTGGGAGGCGGGGGCACGCCCAGCAGCCGAGTCTCGAGAGGCTGGGAGGTGCACCGCCCCTGTCAAGCGGTGGCCCGCTAGGCCAGTCTGAGTGAGATTGGGTGGGCGGTCGCACCGCCCTGTGTAAGCAGTGGCACCGCTTGGGCTCAGCATCCGAGTGAGACTGGGCGGGTAGCAACTGGAACATGTCAGGCGGTGGCACCGCCTAGGCTCAGTCTCCGAGTGAGAATGGGTGGCGGAGGCACCGCCCACCTCGTCAGGCGGTGGTACGCACGAGCTCACGGTCTTGAGCTCTGTCAGTGGTAGGACCGCTTCATTTATGGCGGTAGGACCGCAGGACCCCGAAAACTGGGAATGATATGTTTGAGCTCAAATTCAAATCAAGTTTGGGGCCTATATAAACCAACCCTTTTCAGGCATGAAAGAACACCGAAAATTGCATTTATTCTGAATGAGAGCTTAAAAGTGTTGTAAAAGGCTAGAGAGTTTCTCTCCCGCTTTTCTTTGAAGTTTTGATCATTCAAGAGAGGGTGAAAAATTTGTGCAGGTGTCTCCAAGACCGTCAAAAGGAGTGGAAACTGTAAAAGTGTGGTTGGAATTCGCCCATTGAGGAAGGCCTATGGGAGTCGGTGACCTCATGGACGAGGGAAGCCAAAAGGAGATGTAGGTCATGATTGACCGGAACCATCTCACTCTCGGTTTGCATCTATCTGTTCTCTATCTTAACTGCAACTACTTCCTAGCTTACTTAATGCAATGTAATAGATCTTAAGTTAAAGACAATTCTCCATTCGATCTTAATATGAAATAGGTTCTTATCATAAGAACGTCGTTTTAAAGTCAAAAGTTTTCCGCTGCACTAATCACCCCCCCTATTAGTGCTCTTGATCCTAACAATGATATCAGAGCGGGGTTAACTCTCATCAGATTAAAAACCCAAGAGAGATGGCCTACGTCGAAAATCAAGAGGGCACTCTATTACACGGGCCCCCATGTTCAATGGGAGGACTACACTATGGAAGACACGATGAGGATCCTTTCTTATTTCATGGATTTGAACTTTGGAATCTTGTCCGCACACTGGATTTTCGAAATTCTTTCCATTCCAATGACGATTGGAAATGAATGGAGAAGAAGGACTTGCGCTCTTATATGCAAAGGCTATGCTGCGTATGGTTGGGCACTGATAAAAGGAGTTCACTCTGTTCTTCGTTTGTGAAACGCATGATATTTGGCATACACTCGAAGTGACTCACAGACGAAGCACAAGTAGAGTAAAAGAGTCAAAAAATCATCTTTTGATACTTCTTTTTGAACTTTTCCGAATTAAACCGAGCGAGACTATTGGCGATAGGTAGCACACACACTACACCGTTCACTATTTCATCATGTTCTAAAAGGACTCGGTCAAAGTTTTTTTCGATTTTGAGCTCGTAAATAATTCTAAGATCCCTTCCTAAAAGTTGGACCCTAAAGTCACTGCTATTCCAAGAGCTACATATCTAAACACCTTCCCTCTTGAAGAATTATCGGGTCATTAATGACCTCAGAATGACGTGCAAAGCTCCTAATAGCAAGAGGATCCTTCCAAGAATAGGAAGATATACACTTAAACTTTCGAAACCACTTGCGAGAAAACCCAATTGATGAAAACTGTGACGATTACTTGGCAATTCTAACAATGAATTCAAAAATTCATTAAAGAACAAGTTTAAAAATGAACTCAAAAATCATTGAACTCCAAAAAGGCCAAGTATATTGGCTACGAATGGCAAGAAGCCGGGACACTACAAAAGTGATTGTCCCCAGCCAAGAAGAGAACCCACGACGAAGGCACTCAAGCAACCTTGGGATACCAAGCGCATCCGAAGAAGAGGGTCCCACCCCAAGTACGTTGCTCATTAGCCCTAAATGACCAGCGGAGATAGTAAAACATTTTAATTATGCAGATTTATCATTTTGATAATTATTAAATGCTTCCTGACTTATTTGATGAATCAAAACTATTAGTAGAAAAATATAAATTGCTAAAAAAGGAGCGATGATAGTCTTACTTGTAATTCCGCCAAATTATAAATTGAATATCATGATATTTAGCTCCATGTAAAATTGTCATGATCTAGAAACTCTCCAAAAGGAGAACTTGCTACTTAAGGACCCCTTGAAGAAATTCGAGGTTGGTAGCACGTCTTTGAATATGATCCGTACAAATAAGGTCTGTTCCTAAAAGAAGTGGAATCGGATTGTGAGAATTCCCCCCCCCCCCTCACCAAATCCAACCACCTTCACTAAGGCCCTATCTTATATGTTCGCACCAAGAGCAATGCAACTTTTGTTTTCAACTGACATAAACTTATCATTGTCCATTCAAGCACGTTTAGTCCAAACAAATTGATTTTGAGTTCCAAAGGAACCACGAAAACTCTATGCCAACATGATAAACACTTTAGATCAAACGTGTTTTGAGGCACTCAACGTAAATGGGTACCTAAAATCATCCTTTCTTCATATACACGTACATCATCACAATCTATGAGCAAGAGATGGACCTGTGATAGTGTGAATGCTCAAGGCATATACCGAGATCCATCTCAATTCTCTAAACTCACTACATAGACGATGCTATGTCACCTTCGGAGACAACCAAGGGTAAAATTCATTGGCAAAGGATCCTAGTAACAGCAAAATCCAACTTCTTTATTGAAGATATTTTGTTAGTTGATGGTTTAAAAACATAACCCTTGAGCATTAGTCAATTGTGTGATAAAGGATATATGTCAATTCTTCTAAGGCTTGCTCGTTGAAAAACCACACAAAAACACCTCTATGATTGCATTAAACAAAATAACTTATACCCATTGACATCATGATCTTTGCAAATGAAAAGGTTTCTTCTCGGTTTTGAATGAGGATCTTTGCTTTTGGCATAGGAGATTAGGTCATGCTAGCAGTAAACTATCACTCAAATATCTCCAAGAACTTTGTAAGATGAATTCCTCATATCAGTTCATCAAAGCTAATGTGGTGTATGCTTGTCAATTAGGAAAAACAAATTAAATGTGTTTCAAATCTAAGAATCAAATAACACCTCTAGGCCCTTACAATTTATCCATATGGACTTGTTTGGACCTATCTCTACATCAAGTCTAGGAGGTAGCAAATACCGCCTTCGTCATTGTATAAGGACTATAGTAGATACACATGGACTTTATTTCTTAAACCACAACATGCATGCTTTAGATATTTTTACCAAGTTTTGCACTTTCCAAAATTAAAGGTTCTAGGATGCGTCATTAGAAGTGATCAGGTGGTGAATTTCAAAACCGTGATTTTCAAAACTTTGTGATTAATGGATCCATCATAACGTTCTGTACCCTGAAGCAATCCTCAACAAAATGGGAGTAGTAGAAAGAAAAAATAGAAATTTACAGAAATGGGTCAAGAACCATTTTGAAATGAAACCTGCCTACCCAATATTTTTGGGGCCGAAGACCGTAAACACTGCATGCTATATTTTGAATAGAGTTCTAGTAAGACCCTTTACTCACCAAAACTCCCTATGAGTTGTGGACAACAAAAAACCCAATGTTTCATATTTAAAGCTTTTGGTGCAAGGTGTTTTATCTTGATGAAAAAGATGCCTTAGACATTTGATGCTAAATCCGATGAAGGAGTTTCTTGGTTATTCTTCGGTTTCTAAAGCTTTTTCGTTATTCAATAAAAGAACTTTGATTATAGAAGAATGCCATTCCTGTTGTTTGCAATGAGATTTCCGAAATCAAGACAATGATTTTGTGATGATGTTAATTTTGATTTTTTGAATTAAATGAAACCCCTTCTCCAACTAGCAACTTGGAATGCATGGCCACTTCCGAAACAAGTGCCTTTACGCCAAGGATTGGAATAGTAGATGGCTCATTGCCTAAGGAGCTAATTCTAGGTAGACACATCTAAGGGGGTTCAAACACGTTTCTGTTTCTTAAAGAATTTTGTGCCAACGCCGCTTTTCGTTCTCTCCCAATTGAACCTAAATGTATTGACGAAGCCTGAACGATGATTCATGAGTATCGCACTGCAAGAGAGTAATCAATTTGAGAGAAATGAGGTGTGGAGCGTGTTCCTAGCCAAATGACCATTTAGGTTATTGGTACCTAAATGGGTGGGTCCTTGTAGAAACAATCACGATGGGGGGGATTGGTGATCGTGGTTTAGAAACCAGGCTATTATACCAAATTTTCAACCAAGAAAGAAGTCTCGTATGAAAGAAACCTTCACTCCTGTGGCTAGATTAAAGCCATAGGATCTCTTTTTGCCTATGCTAGTATACTAATTTTTAAAGTTCTTTTCAAATGGATGTTAAACCGCTTTCTTAATGGCTTTATTTCCGAGAAGTTTATGTTGACCAACCTCCCGGATTTGCAAATAATACCTCCTATCTGTGTTTAAATGAACTTAAAAAAAAGCTCTCTATGGTTAAAACAAGCCCCACGGGCTTGTAGAAGACTTAGTTCTGTCTTCTTAAAAATATTTTAACAAAGGCAAGTTTTCTACTACATTGTTTATCAAGATTTTGAAAATGAATTTTCTCATTGTCAGATTTCTGTGGATGATAATTATCTTTGCTCTACAATGAATCTCTTTGTGAATCCTTTGGCTAAACCCATGATCTAGACTTTGAAAATGAGTTTTATGGAGAATTAACCTTTTTGCTTGAACTTCCAAATTAAGCAACTAAGAAATACTCCTTTATAGTCACACTAAAATATGCTTAGACCTTAGCTAAAAGATTAATATGGAAGCTCACAAGCTATTAACACGCCGCATGCGCACATTCCACTAAGTTAAAGTTGATGAAATTGGTAAAAGCTTCGAATCAAAAACTATAGTGGTATGTAGAAGGTTCACTTTACATCACTGCAACTAGACCTGATATCATTTCATTTTAGGACTTTGTGCTTAGGTTTCAATCGAACCCTAAGATATCTCACCTCAACGCGGTTAATAAGAATATTTAGATTCTTAAAGGTACCATAAATCTAGGATTATGGTATCCAAAATGAGAAGTTTGAGTAATTGGCTTATGCTGATCAGATTTTGGCTGGATTTAGATTAGATTAAAAAACACATCATGAACATTCATTTTTGGACATCTCTTTGTTTCCTAGTCATCTAAGAAACAAAACTCGGTTACAACACTATCAACAACCGCACGGAGTATATATCAGCTAGTGCGATGCTGTGCACAAGTGTGTGGATGAAAACCCCAGAAGATTAAAGTCATCTAAAAATATTCCATTAATGTTATAACACAAGTGCTATCAATTGTTTACAAAGAATCCTTTCAACACTCAAGAACAAAACATGGATATTAGACATCACGGTATACGAGATCATGTTCACTAATATGATTAGTTTATTAGTTTTCATTGATACTAAACATCAACTAGCCTGATCTTTTTACAAAGCCTTTTAAGTGAAGAACAATTAATTTCATTAGAAGAGATTAGGAATGTTTAATGTTTCCGAATGCTTGAACTCATTAAATCTATTTTGCGGAGGGGGGGGACTTTCTTGATTCATAATCACATCACTCAATTGCTATGATGATTACATGCCTTATATATTTGGAATATGATTTTGAGTATAAAATTTTCCATGATAATAGCATGTTTTATCTTCATGATTGTATTGGAAAATCTATAGCAAAACCTGTCCGAATGCATGAAATTGTTTTAAATTTTATTTTCGATTTTCTTGATACCAATTATTCTCTTTCGACTTAATGTAGCTTCTCATAAGCATATGTTATATCGGTTTGATTCATGATTTTTTGAACAATATGGAATCAATTAAGCAAATGCATCTTTTTTCCATTATCTTATCTTGTAAAAATTTTTCACATACATATCTTAAAAAAAAAGGAGATTTTTTACTTGGCAAGGATATTGATTCCACATACATTCTGATCCTTGTAAAAGTGACGCCGTGATTGAATCTTCCTTGAATGGTTTGTATAATTGGTATCCTATCACTCATTGTTTAAAAATTACCTGATCACTCACGTGTTTTTTGAATTTGAATTGATGCTAGAGTGCTATATTTGAATTTGATTATGTTAAAAGCTTACATCGAAATATATGGTAAATTGATGATAGAAATGCTATGATTCTAAACACTTGAACTATTGCATTATGTTAGAAATTAGAACGTGCACTCTGTCCTTTCACATGTTGAATATCTTACCATCTTATGAATTTGCTATCATTACTAATCATTCACATTGAAATGTAAAACTTTGAAAAAGGATGTCAAGCCTTGACATCATTTTCAAGATATATCATGATAGGAATCATGATGAAAGTATTGATAAGTGTTTAAACAATCTTAACTTATCATATGTCTCTTGAATTCAAAGTCTTTGATTCAGAATGACTTAGCTTGAGTATACGGCATAATAGATATGGGGGATTAAAGTTAACTCCGTTATAATTGATTGTTATCACAAAAGGGGAGATTGTTGAATCTCTGAGTTTGATGATGAAGTCAATTGTCATTTGTTATCTACTCCATATGTTAAGATAAGTTGTGGCGGATAACTACTCTACAGTGAAAGTAAGACATGCAGTAAAAAAAGCAGGTGTGCGCCGAAGTCCAGACTATTATCACTTTGGGGTTCGAGAGTTCGACGAAGTCCGGACGTTCATCGGATGTTCTGCGTGAACAAATCCGAGAAGGTCCCAGGAGCTTACCAAAGAAGCTCATCGGCACTCGCCAAGTGGATCATCTCAGTAGAGTAGTTTGCCGTAAGTCCGTCGAGCATCGCCGATGGTTCGTCGATGATCGCCGTAATTTCGCCGGAAGCCCGACGGAAGAAGCGATTGACGCAGCGCGTAGCCAGTTGCAGGAATTTCCTGAAAAATATTGTAGTTAGCATGGATGATTAAGTTAGAATGGGAGGTGATCCCCATTAACTATCTTTGGTGCAATTGTGCCCTTAACAGACCCAAATGGGGCCGAATGGATCAGCCCATTCGGACCCAATTCCCTGCCGGCGGTGGCACCGCCTGGTTTGGCGGTGGCACCACCCTGGTCCGGCGGTGGGCCCCGCCCAGCAGCCAGAGTCTCCGAGAGGCTGGTCGGCTGCACCGCCTAGGCTCAGTCTCCGAGTGAGACTGTGTTGGGCAGTAGCAATGCCCCTGTCAGCGGTGGCACCGCTTGGGCTCATCTCCGAGTGCAGACTGGGGCGGTACACCGCCCCGGTCAGGCGGTGGTACGTCCCGACTCGTGTTTCTGAGCTTGTCAAGTGGTAGTACCGGGCCCATGGGGGGGGGGTGGGGGGGGGGGGGGATTATGCTGTAGTCTCGCCAGGACCCCGAAAACATAGGAATTGACATTTTTTTTGAGCTCCCAATTCAAATCAGTTTTGGGCTTATTAAACCTCACCATTTCATGCTGCAAGAACAGACCGAAACTTAGCATTTATTCTGAGATTTTTGAGAGCTAAAAGTGTTGTAAAAGCTATAGTTCTTCTCCTCTTGTCTTCGAAGTTTTGATCATTCAAGAGATGCTGAAAAAAAATTGGTAAGGGTTGTCTCCTAAGCCCGTCAAAAGGATTGAAACTGTAAAAGGGTGGTTGGCCCTTCGCCTATTGAAGTAAGCCTCTAGTGGACGTCGGTGACCTCATCGGACGGGAAGCCAAAAGTGGATGTAGGTCAAGATTGACCGAACTCACTCTAATCTCGGTTTGCATTTACATTCTGTTTTCTCATCTTAACTGCAACTACTTCCATAGCTTTCTTTAACTGCACTTCTTGTATCTTAGTTAAAGCACTTTCGCTTCGCTGTCATACTGAAATCGTGTCTTTCATCGCGTCGTTTTAAAATCGTCGAAAGTTTTCCGCTGTCACTAATTCACCCCCCCCTCTTAGTGCCTCTTGCTCCTAGCCCACAGTATGAAGTTTGCAGTAGGAACTAGCAATAAGTAAATGCAAACCAAAGAACACCAATTTTAAAGTGTTCGGTCAAATGACCTACATCCACTTGCGATGCCTTTTTTGTTAGCTCCCAACTCCACTAGCAATACACTGGGTTGAAGGGAGGCAAATCCCCTCTTACAGCCTTTTTTACAAGTGGTCATACCTTCAAATTTTCAATTAGAAAGAAGGATGTGAACCTCAATCATTGAAAACAAGAACTTTGCTAAGCTTTTATCCTTAATATATTGCTTCTAAAATGTGTATTCTCTTTAGAATTGAGGGGTATTTATAAGCCCCCAGAGGAGTCAAAATTTGGCTCCAAATTTGAATTCTCTTGGTTTTCCGAGCTGTTGGTTGCCACCACTTGTCGGTGGCGGTGCATCGCCTGTTCAATGTCATACGAACCAGTGGACTGGCTGTGCCACACCTGTCGGGCGGTGCAACCGCTTGTCATTTCCCACATTTGACGTGTTCTTGCGGTGCCACTGCTGGAACTCTCGGGTTCTGGCGGTGCACCGCCCGAACTATCGGTTGCTGTGCGGTGCCACCATGCCTAGTCCCGGCGGTTACCACCGCTTTGAATACTTCAGGCTCTAGCGGTCCATTGCCCAGTCTGGCAGTTCCTGCCCAACCTTTCAGGTTTCTGGGTGTGCCACCGCCTACACTATTTCAGCTCACTGGTGTGGTCCAAACTTTGCCCAAACCAATCCGAACCTGGCCTAATGGCCCCTACTTGGTTATAAGATTACACCTAATTCCTAACCCTAATTACACATGCTAACTATGATTTAAAGACATTTTCCTAAGCTATTACAAAGTCCGCAATTAAGACTTTTTTCGGCAAACTTCCGAGGTCTTCGTAAACCCTCGTAAACCATTCTGCGGACTCCCTGCAAGCTCCTTATACTCCGTTTGATCTTGGCGAGTTTCCGATGAGTTTCTTCAGCAGCTACATCTTTCTCAGCGGCTCCGCGAACTTTCGACATACCTTCCAGCGAGCTTCCGAAAACCCTTCGGCAAGCTCCTACTCATTCTCGTCTAGTTTCCGGCCATTCCCCCCGAATCCTTCGGACTTCTGTCGGACTTCTCGAACTCCAACGAATCCTTGCACTTGACTCTAGCACTTGTTTTGCTTATGTATTCATCGTTATCGTAGTTAATCCTGCACCACAAGCCAAAACTCCTACTCCGATCTAGACAATTATTACAATCGACTTGACATTCTGTTACCCAGCACGTCATTGTTTTGGTGCTTCGCCGATTCTTCAACCGCATCGTTCTCTCTTGCGGCTTGTTGCCCAATCGTTGGTTGACCTCCACAACCCCGATTATCCTTGGTGTCATTCCGCTCTCCGTGGCCCTATGCCCGACGTCTGAAGCGTTCTGCCGCCCAATATCCTGACGGATCTCCTCCAAGCGACGTCAATGCCTCCTGCGTCAACTGTCTACTCCTGATTGAGTAGACCCATCACTCAAATGCAATTTAAACATCTAACCAAATCACTTAGTTTTCATCATCAAATTGGAATTCAACAATCTCCCCCTTTTTGATGATGGACAACCATTGATGACTACGGAGTTAACCTTAACTCCCCGTAGTTTACCTAAAAAAAAAAAAAGAAAAAAAAAATAACTCCCCCTATCAATTATGCCATTGATATAACACTTGATTTTCCCAAATCCAAGCAACATGCATCACCCACATGTTATGAAAAACATTTAAACCATCATGCAATATATATTAAATATTTCAATTCAAATGCATGCGTCCATAATTACTTCTCCCCCTATGTCCCTCAACAAAGGAGAAGTAGCTCTAGCTATTTTAAAGATATTCACGTTTTTGTAACATGAGCGAGATTTTCATCCCCACATATAAGTACAAAGCATAGTAAGATTCTTCAGTTCAATCATGACAAGCAACACTTGCTTTCTTGTGCAAGATGCACTTTGCTTTTCTTTGTATGTTCTAACTACAAAAGCTTTCTCCCCTTTGTTTTTGTTGAAAGAAGGCAGAGTACAAGCAAGCTAGCATTTGGCCTTGAGCTAGCAATCTTTCTCCCCCTAATGTCAGTGCCGAAAAGGAGAGGCAACTAATGGATTTAGACTTTTTACATAAATTATGAATTTGCA
>PYDT01001787.1:0-10985 GCA_004837865.1 Musa balbisiana | reverse complement strand
GCTTCATTATAGAGAATAAGAACTTAAAGCAAAATACTTAATACCCACGGCGATACATTTAGACAAAACTGCACCCCGAGCACAAGCAATGGAGCCGGAAACAGGCAAGTGACATCCAAGCCACGAATAATTTGATCTATGGACAGCCTCGTTGTAGTAAAGTCGTAAGTGAGTCAGAGGAATCAGAGGTTCGCCCGGAATACCTGCACGGCATAGGGAGGGGAGGTCATAAGGTCTATAACCGTAAAAATCGATTTTCGACGGAATGAAAAAGACAATATCTGTGTAGAATGGTGTGATCTTTGGAGAGCAACAGTACGAGGAAAGTTGTCAGCTGTGTCGGGGGAGTTAGTGTCTATCGTTGGCCTCTATGGTAGAATTAGTCGGGGAGGCCTGAGAGGCGGTGGTTTACCCTGTGGGGATGTCAGCGTTCAGAGTCCGATATCTCCAGCCCGTAACTAGCGATACTAGTAGCACCCAATGCGGCAGTTCGATTAGGATTTATCTTATGGACGTTGATAGATCCTTCTATTTAGCAGCACCTTAGGATGGCATAGCATAAACGTAATGGAGAGGTTCAACGAGGAAAGGCTTACGGGGATACCTGAACCCAGAGACGAGGAAGGCGTAGCAAGCGACTGACAATGCGTCGGGGAGTTGAAACTAAGCATAAGATCCGGAGATCCCGAATAGGGTCAAACTTTCGAATACTGCTGCTGAATCCATGGGCAGGCAGAGACAACCTGGCGACTGAAACCTTTAGTAGCCAGAGGAAAAGAAAGCAAAAGCGATTCCGTAGTAGCGGCGAGCGAAATGGGAGCGCCTAAAACGTGAAAACGGGGTTGTGGGAGAGCATAAAGGCGTCTGTGCTAGGCGAAGCGGGGGAATGAATGCTGCACCCTAGATGGCGAAAGTCCAGTAGCCGAAAGCATCACTAGCTTACGCTCTGCCCGAGTAGCATGGGGCCCGTGGAAACGTGTGAATCAACAAGGACCACATTGCAAGGCTAAAATACTCCTGGTGAACGATAGCGAAGTAGTACCGTGAGGGAAAGGTGAAAAGAAACCCCCATCGGGGAGTGCAATAGAAATGAAAACCGTGAGCTCCCCAAGACGTGGAGGAGGAATGTGATTCTGACCGAGTCCTGTGAAGAATGAGCCGGCGAATCAAGGCAGTGGCTTGTTAAGGGAACGCACCCCCCCAAAAAAAACCGGGAAAAGCGTAGCGAAAGCGAGTCTTATAGGGGATTGTCATGCTATGGACAGAACGGGGTGATCTATCCATGACAGGATGAAGCTTGGGTGAAACTAAGGGGAGGTCCGAACCGACGATGTTGACGAATCAGCGGAGGAGTTGTGTTTTGTTTTAGTTAGGGGTGACATGCCACTCACCCCAGAGCTAGCTGGTTCTCCCCGAAATGGTGAGGCGCAGCAGTTGATGGACATCAGGGGTAAAGCCACTGTTTCGGGCGGGCAGAGAGAGCGGTACAAATCGAGGCCAAAACTCTGAATTAAGAGATATGACCCAATAAATAAGAGGATCAAGGTCGGCAGTGAGACGATGGGGGATAAGCTTCATAGTCGAGAGGGAAAAAGCCCTGATCACCAGTAAGGCCCCTAAATGACCCGCTCAGTGATAAAGGGGGAGGGTGCAGAGACAGCCAGCGGTTTGCCTAGAAGCAAGCCACCCTTGAAAGAGTGGAGTAATAGCTCACTGATCGAGCGCTGCTTGCGACGAAGATGAACGGGGCTAAGCGATCTGCCGAAGCTGTGGGATGTAAAAAATGCAGGGTAGGGGAGCGTTCGCCTTAGAGCGAGCACCCGCGCAAAAGCAGGGTGGAAGAAGCGCAATGTGAGAATGTCGGCTTGAGGACACGCAAACATTGGTGGAATCCAAGGCCCGAAAAACCTAAGGGTTCCTCCGCAGGTTCGTCCAGGACGGGTGAGTCAGGGCCTAAGCTTCAGGCCGAAAGGCGTAGTCGATGGACAACAGGTGATATTCCTGTCTACCCCTGGTTGGTCCCGAGGGACGGAGGAGGTAGGGTTCGCCGAAGGATGTTATCCGTTCAAGGACGCAAGGTGACCTGCTTTTTCCGGGTAAGAAGGGTAGAGGGCATGCCTAGAGCCAATTCCGAGTAACAGGGGCGCTACGGCGCGGAAGAACCATGCCATACTACCAGGAAAAGCTCCGAACGACTTCAACAAAAGGGTACCGGTACGAAAACCGACACAGGTGGTTAGGTGAGAAATACAGGGGCGCGAGACAATCTCTCTAAGGAAATCGGCAAAAATAGCCACGTAACTTCGGGAGACAGGGGGGGGTTTTGGCCTCCTCACAAAGGGGGTCGCCAGTGACCAGGCCCGGGCGACTGTTTACCAAAAAACACAGGTCTCCGCAAAGTCGTAAGACCATGTATGGGGGCGGAAGCCTGCCCAGTGCCGGAAGGGCAAGGAGTTGGTGGACCTGATGACAGGGGACCCGGCGACCCAGAAGCCCCGGTGAACGGCTGGGCGTAAACTATACGGTCCTAGGTAGCAAAGTCGTTCGGGTAGTTCAGACCCGCACGAAAGTCCGCGTAACGATCTGGGCACTGTCGGAGAGAGGCTCGGTGAAAAAAAAATAGACATGTCTGTGAAGATGCGGACTACCCGCACCTGAGACAGAAAGGACCCTATGAAGCTTTACTGTTCCCTGGGATTGGTTTGGGCTTTCATGCGAGCTTAGGTGGAAGGCGAAGAAGGCCCTTCGGGGGGGCCCGAGCATCAGAGAACCACTCTGGAAGAGCTAGAATTCGAGACTTGTGTCAGGACATACGGGCCAAGGGACAGTCTCAGGTACGACATTGCTATGGGGCGTAGGGCCTCCAAAAGGTAACGGAGGCGTGCAAAGTTCCTCGGGGTCCGGAGGAGATTGCCCTCGAGTGCAAAGGCAGAAGGGAGCTTGAATCGCACGACCCACCCGGCGAGCAGGGACGAAGTCGGCTTAGTGATCCGACGGTCCGCGTGGAAGGGCCGTCGACTCCAACGGATAAAGTTACTCTAGGGATAACAGGCTGATATTCCCCAAGAGTTCACATCGGACGGGAAGCGTTTGGGCACCTCGCTGTCGGATCTTCGCCACCTGGGGCTGTAGTATGTTCAAAGGTTGGGCGGTTCCCCATAAAAGCGGTAACGTGAGCTGGGTTCAGAACGCGTGAGGACAGTTCGTCATATCCGGTGCGGGCGTTAGAGAATTGAGAGGACTCTTTCCTAGCTACGAGAGGACGGAAGGACCGCAGCTGGGTACCAGTTAATCGTGCCCACGGTAAACGCGGGGTAGCAAGTGCGGGAGCGGATAACTGCGGACAAGCATATAAGCTAGCAATCCCACCCCAAGATGAGTGTCTCTTACCGACTTCCCAGGAGCCCAGGTAGCACAGCCGAGACAGCGAGGGTTCTGGTCCCGGCGGGGATTGGAGCGGACAGAAGTATTGAGATCCAAGATAAAAGGTCACAGGCGAGGACGGCCGTTTATCATTACGAAGGTGTCAAGTGGAAGTGCCAGTGAAGGTATGCAGCTGGGTCCTAACAGACGAGAGATTTGAACCTTGTTCCTACACGACCTGATCAATTCGAGAGGCACTCGCCATCTATTTCAGTTCAACGGTTTGACACAGAAAAACCCAAAAGCTTGCCCTCCCTCTCTATCTATCCAAGGGATGGAAGGGCAGAGGTCGTGGTGTCCCTTCCAGTCAGAATTGGCGGCCTCACATTCACTAAGCCAATTGCTTTTCTTCATGCCTTTTTCTGCGTCAGGTTTGCCGTTTCGGATATTCTGGTGTCTAGGCGTGAGGAACACACCAATCCCTCCCGAACTTGGTGGTTAACTATACTGCGGTGGACGATAGCTGTAGGGGAGGTCCGCGGAAAAATAGCTCGACGCCAGTCAATGATAAAAAGCTTAACCCCTTATTTTATTTTCCATTATTGGAAATTGAAAGAGAGACAAATAAAAAAGGCAAAGGTTCCGTCTTATTCAAAACCCCAATTAGACATCTCTTCTCTATCACTACACTCGGAACGCACTGTTCTATTTTAGATAGAGAGAAACGCGCTTTCACATCTTCTAACCCGAATGAAATGGCTGAGGACGGGAAAGGTTCCTTTTTGAGGGTACTCCGGGAACAGACAGTGGAGACGGGGTGGGGCCTGGAGCTCAGAGGATTAGAGCACTGGATACGAACAACGGTGTCGCGGTGGTTCGATCCCATCCTCGCCCCAAACTCCCTTTTGTCGAAATGGAAGGACTTACTTTTTATTTTTATTTATCGTGAAAGATTCGATCGTTACAATAGCGTAAACCAAGACCGGAATCGCAATATTTGTGTTACTCCCGTAACTGTCCCAGCCGGCTTGGGCAGAATAGCAGAGCAAAGTACAAGTATTAGTAGATAGAAAAATGCGTTCCTCGCATTAATATGTTTGCTCGCGGTAATTTGTGGCTATCGGGAAAATCGATGACTGCATCTTTGATGCACTGACTAGTAAATATCTAGAGAATTCGAATTGGCTATTTCAAGGGATTATCCCGGATCTACGGCCGAGGTATGACGGCGATTCTCAAATATAGTAGAACCGAATGTGATACGATGAGAAGAATGCAATAGAACAAAGACAGCGAACGCGTTACTAACTCCTAAACGTCAAAGCGAGCCCTGTAATTCCTTCTTCATTCTTCTACATTAAGAACTGAATACAATATACCCAAGTAGGTTCGAAAAACCCTCGACAGTCAGTTAACAGCCGACCGCTTACCACTGAGATACTGAGGAACAAAGGAGATTCGACCTCATAGGGTCAACCCCCGGTCAACCATGAACAATATGAGTCCGAAGCTGCATTCGTAACTCCCCCCGGAACTTCTTCGTAGTGGCTCCGTTCCATGCTCTTCATAGGGAAACTCAAAGTGGCTCTATCATTTCATTATATTCTCCTTTTTCCCCCCCCTTTTGTTTTTTTTTTTTTTTTTTTCTCCCTTTTTCTTTTTTTTTTTTTTTGTTTTGTTTTGTTTTTTCCCCCCCCCCTCCCTCCCCCCTCCTTTCCCCCTTTCCCCCCCCTCTTTTTCCCTTTTTGTACATCTATATCCCTTCCCTTCATTTAATATCCCTTTGGTTGTCATTGACATAAGAGATGCATTATGTTCATTCTTTCTATATTGGAAAGTTAAGAATCATCAGATAATATCAAGAGAAATTGTAATAGAAAAAAGAAAAGGGGGTGCTGTGATGATTTTTAAATCTTTTCTACTGGGAATTATTATACTTATGCAGGAAGCTAATAAATTCGGTCGTTTGGTCGGACTCTATTATGGATTTTGACACATTCTCAATAGGGCCCTCTTATCTCTCCTTCTTCGAGCTCGGGTTATGAAGAAGGAACAGAGAAGGAGGTTATCAGCAACAACTGGTTTTAATTACGGGGACAGCTATGCATGTTCAGATCGATTCTATATGCGCCCTGCAGCTAGCATGGGTAGACCTCATACAATAACTGTCCTAGTTTTACACTATCCTTTTGTTTCATTCTTCTGGAAAATCACAAAAACTTTTTTGATTATGGGTCTACTACCAGAAAATCAATGCGGAATCTCAGCATTTCAATTGTGTATTTCTGAATATATCATTTCAATTATCAACAATTTCATTTTACCAAGTTCAAACGTTAGCCAGAATTAGTCACATTTATATTTTCAGATGCAAACAACAAGATGTTATTTGTAAAAGTAGTTTTATTGGTGGTTAATTGGTTACATTTTCTTCATGAAATGGGTTGGATTGGATTATTCTGGATACGGCAAATCATTCTACTTCGATTAAATCTAATACGGTGACCTGCTAATCTAATAGGTACCTTGTGTCAAGAATGAGAAATTCTATGGCTCGAATTTTAGTTATTCTTCTTATTTATCACATGTGTTACTATTTAGGCCGAATGCCGTAGCCGATGTCATAAGAAAACTGAAAGAAACCTCAGAAAAGTCAGAAAAGTCAGAAAAGTCAGAAAAGGAAGAAAGGGGAGAGAAGAAAAGTGAGAAGAAAGCGAGTAGAAAGTTGAGGAAGGAAAGCGATGTAGAAAGTGGGAAGAAAAGAGATTGTAGAAACAATTCCGAAAGGAAGGAGACTAAACAGGAAACAAGGAGGGATCCACCGAAAAAGGGGACCCTTCCCTTTTATTCGGAAGAACCGGAGGATCCGGACAAAAATAGATGAAAAGGAAGAGATCCGAGTGTGAATGAAAGGACAAAAACAAAGCATGAATTCCAATTTCACTTTTAAAGGACACATTGCGATAATACAGATAGCCAGTTACGAAGGATTCTTTATCTTGAACCTATCACGATAATGGAATTGGAAGGACGGAAGAAGAAGAGAAAATGAAAAGACTTTTTTTTTGTTTTTTCGCTTTGACGTTTGAAAACATATTTGTAAATTTTCTTTCGATTTATAAAGCGGTGGAATCGTCCATGCGAATATAAAAAATAATCGATTTGAAAAATAGTGTACAAATGAAAGTCACAATATTTTTTGATACGTGTTCAGTGATTGGGAAAACAACTAATTAGTTACCATTATTTTTTTCCGCTATTTTTATCAACTTTGTCGGGAAATGATAGACAACGCAAAATGTCTTTGTACATGACAGAAAATTTTCCCATGAAAGAACTATATGATTATTGGGTTTCTTACCAATAGCCCAAAAAAAAAAAATTAAAACTTGAGCAATGATGAAATTGAATACGTGAAAATAAAAACCTAGAAGAATGAAGAAGAGAAGAATGAAGAAGAAAAAAAATTTAAAACCAAAAAAAAGGATTCGCTGCTCTAGATATACTTGAAAAAAAAAGGACCGATTATGCAACGATGAGAATGAGCAAGAATATTGACAAAAAGGTATGGACCTTTTTTGAACGGACCGTATCGGGGAACAATAAAAAAAATGCTATGTTACATACAATCTGATGATTAATTACTCAACAAAGATTGAATTACTCTGTACAAATGATTTAATTACTTCTACAGAAGAGAAGATGTAGATTCCATAGAAAACGTTTTGGAAATAAATAAGATTTCATGGGCCTCTTTATATTCTAAAAAATTCTCGAGAATTTGAACATGAAAAGAATCCGCTTGATTGAGAAATCATCATTAATTATATGTTAATTTTCGTAAACGCAATCGCTGAATTCTCGTCTTTATTTATGGAAGAGGAGAAAGGGGGGGAAAGAAGAGGAATTAATTCAGAAAGTTAAAGCAAAATCCGTGAGATTGTATTCGACATATTACAAACCAATCCAAATGATCAAACAACAACTGAAAAAAAATTTTTCACACAAAATTTGGAATAGAAGAAATCAGTAAAAAGGTCCTCGACGGTCATACAAATTGACCGATGAATTTAGAAGAATGGACAAGAAAATGGAGAAGAACAGAAGGAAGATTATGAAATTAGTCCCCAGAAAGCGAACGGGTGGTGATCTATACTGATAACAATCCGGATCCGGATACGATAATGATAATATTGATCAAGCAGAAGCAGAAGAGGTGGCTTGATCGTTATTGCAACAACAGATTTACTCGGGGTAATCCAAGGATCCATGCGTGCTCAAAGACGTAAAACAGGTATTTGGGAAATATTTCAAACAAATGTTCATTCCCCGCTTTTTTTGGATCGAATAGACAAAGTCTTTTTTTTTTCTTTTTTTGATAGATTCTTTTTTTTCTTTTTTTGATAGATATAAGCTATCGATAATTAATCTTATTTTAGGCATTCGTGGGGGGAAACCCAGAATGGCGAAATTTCCGACTTGGGGAGGAGAGGCAGAGACAACACTGGGAAAAAAAAGACGAGGAGAAAAAAAAAAAAGAGGAAGATGAACGGATAACAATTAAGAAATTCTTGGGATAGCATTGTATTTGTAAGCAACTAAGAGGTTTGGACGTGATTAACCCAATTTTTTTTCGAACAAACATTGTAGTGCATTCCATGATAATAGCTAAAAATATGGAAGTATGGTATTATTCAATCCCCGAGTGGTATGAGGATTTGAAGGAATGGAATAGAGAAATACATGTTAAATGAACCTATAATGGTGTTCCATTATCAGAAACAGAATTTCCCCAAGATTGGTAAAAGATGGTATTCAGATAAAGATTTTATTTCCTTTTCGTTTAAACCTTGGAGAAAGATCTAAAAATACGATCTCATCATGTCGATCAATGAAAAAAAAAGGAAAAAAAAAAAAAAGAAAATTTTAGTTTTTTAACAGTTGGGTGAATGGAAACGGAACTCCCTTTTGGTTCTCCGAACCAACCTTCTTTTTTTGAACCCATATATAAGGAACTCAAAAAAATAATTAGAAAAGTAAAAAGAACTTCTACAAAAGTTTCAAAAGAAAAAACAAGATGGGTCATCAAAATAGTTCTAGTTCTAAAACGAGTTCTAAAACGAGTTCTAAAACGAATAGTTCTAGTTCTAAAACGAATAGTTCTAGTTCTAAAACGAATAGTTCTAGTTCTAAAACGAATAATGAAGAAACTGAAAAAGGACCAAATTTATTATTTGGAAGGATGGAAGGGAAAAGTACATGAACCAAATGAAAATGCAAAAGATTCAAAAAAAAAATAATCAGATTATTCACGAATTCGACCATTCAAATTCGATCTATGAATTGGACAAATTATTTACTCATAGAAAAAAAAATGAAAGATCTTGCTGATAAGACAATCACAATAAGGAATCAAATAGAAGGAATCACAAAAGACAAGAAGAAAATAGTTTCCAGCCTATCATGATAAAAGACCGGAATTACAAAAACATATTTGGCAGATACTTCAAAGAAAAAAATACCTATTAATACGCAAATTTATCACATTATTTTATGAAATCTTTCATTGAAAATATAATAGATATCTGCAATGTATGCGTTACCATTTCTAAGGTTAATTCCAAACCTTTTAAAAAAACAAGTATCAATGAATCATTTACAACGATGAAAGAAATCAAGAAGGAATTGATGAAACAGATCAAGATACAATGCACTTATTCGACTATAAAAAAGTCCTTTTCTAATCTAATATTAGAAATGATTTAAACAATTATCACGTACTATCTTACTGTCCCAGCATAGTATTTGACAAATTGTCACAAACCAAGTATTTAAACAACAATCACCTGAGATCTGTACTTCAATATCCGATCACGGGACCTATCCTTTTATAAAGACAAGATAAAGTATTATTGTAGACACGCGGCATAGATTCCCAAATCAAGGCATAAGAAAATTAATAAGTCTGGAATGAATAAATGGAAAAAACTGGTGAAAGGTCATTCTCAATATCATTTTTCTCGGAGCAAATGGTCTCGATTAGTACCGAAAAAATGGCGAAATAGAGTCAATCAACGTTGTACGATTCAAAATAAAGAACAAGAAAATTGTATTCATAAAAAAATTTTTCGAAAAAGACCGATTAATATTACTGAATGAACATTTTTTTATGCAGGGATTTATCGACGAGTCGAAAAGAAAATTAAAAAAACACTACAGATATGATCTTTTACACATGAATATATAAAATTAGGGGGATAGTAAGGACCATACACACTGAACCCGAATCGTTTGATGTATTGCTAAATAGACTAATTGATGGTTACTAAAAAAAGGATATTTTATGAAACCCATAAAAAATGGATAGAAAATAGTTGGATTATAGAATTCTCATTTTGCCTTAGAAACAATAGTGATATTGAGACAATGTGATATTGAGAACAATAGTGATTGGAGGGACTGGACCGAATGTATATGGTACCGAATTTATAAACAAACGAAAACAAGGAATAAGACTCATCAAAAAAAAAATTTTTTGATTGGATGGGAAGAATCGAAATTATTATACATAACAAAATACTAGAACCTGGTTTCCCAGGAATTTGTGTTACCTTTTGATGCATATAAGATTAAACCGGGGATCATACCAATCAAATTACTTCTTTCTAGATTATTATGAAAATGATATAGTTCAAAATCAAATGAAAAGGATATTAGTCAAAATCAAAATGAAAAAAAAAAAAAAAAAATGATTAGTCAAAATCAAAATCAAAAAAATATACGTCAAAAGGCAAAATTCAAAAAAACTATAGCAAAATCAAAATCCAAAAAACAAAATTAGTCAAAATGCAAAAAAACTATTAGTCAAAATCAAAATCAAAAAAAGATTAGTCAAAATTCAAAGAAAAAAAGTAGTCAAAATCAAACATACAAAACATATTAGTCAAAATCAAAAACATTATTAGTCAAAATTCAAAATCAAAAAAAATTTAGGTAAAAATCAAAAAAATATAGTCACAAATCCAAAATGAAAAAAATATTAGTCAAAATCCAAATGAAAACAATATTAGTCAAAATCAAAACATCAAAGATTCCGTTAAAATAGAATTTCAAAAAATTCCAACCAACTGAAAAGGAGGGTCAATCAAATCTTGTATCAGATCCACAAAAACAACAACCAAAAAGGAAGATCCTGAAGAGGATTGCACGAGTCAAAACATTAAAAAAAGGTAAAAAAAAAAAAAAAATCCAAGAAAAATAAGGAAGGAGAAAAGAGATTGTCCTGAAAAAAAAAATGTTTCATTTTTCAATTAAGATGGGATGACCCTTGAATCAAAAACGTTTTAAATGTTAGGATATATTGTCTCCTACGTCGCTTGAATAAATCCAAGGGAAATACTTATCTCGATCAAAAGAGAGAAGATACATTGGATGTAATGCTGATTCAGAAAGATAAAGCTCTTACAGAAGTAATAAACAGGGGAATATTAATTATCGACCAATTCGTTATCTTTAAGAAGGGATGGAAATTCATTATATATTCAAACCACTAAGTATCCATTGGTCGAATAAGGAGTAAAACACCACATTAATAGAAAATACATAAGAAAAGATAGTCGTAA
>PYDT01002304.1:0-10985 GCA_004837865.1 Musa balbisiana | reverse complement strand
TAATTATACTCCATTAATTATTACTTTATTATTCTATTACTTGAATTATATTAAAATTGTTACTCCATTAATATATATTAATTATATTAATTATCATATATAATGAAATGATAATTGAACGAAATACTTAGAATTCCATTTCTAGTAGAACTTCTATCGATTTTTTTTTTGTTCTTTTCTTCTAAGAACTTATTGGGTCTCCTCATGCACCTAACGAACTGACATGTCCCAAGCTCATGACGAGCTTGAGAAACCCCCTTCCAAAAACATGCAAGGATATGGCACTCAAATCACAATAAGACCACTTGAAAGGAACATCAATTGATGAGGACATGACAATGACAGTGCACTTTTGACTCAAAAATTTAAAAAATTTTATAGAAGAACAAATTTAAAATAACAACCAAAAACAAACTTGAACTATAAAAAGGACCAAGTGATATGCTAGACTGCAAGAAGCCAGGGCATTTCAAAAATGAATGTCCCCAAGCCAAAAAGAGAACATCACAGAGAAGGCGCTCACAGCAACGTGAGATGATCAAGCGCATCCTAAGAAGAAGGAGTCCAACACCGCGCACGTTGCTCATACGCCCTAATTGCCCATCTGAGAGGATGTCACGAATTTAATTGATGCAGATTTATCTTATCATGAATTTTTCAATGCTTCCATGAGTTTATTTGATAAATCAAACAATTAGTTAGAAATATAAATTGTTAAAAAAGGAGCATGATAGTCTTACTTGTAATTTTTGAATAAATAAAAACGGAATCCCTGATAGTTTAGCTCCATGCTAAATGCCATGATCTAGAAACTCTCCACCCACACATGAGAACTTGCTACTTAAGGCACTTGAAGAAATTCGGGTCGGTAGCAAAGTCTTTGAACATGATCCTTACATAAGGGTCACGTTCCTCAAAGAAGTGGAATGCGGATTTGTGAAAGTTCTCACCACCTCCAACTACCTCCATAAGAGGTCCTACTACCTTGTTCAACCCCAAAGCAATTGCACTTGTTTTGCAAAATGACATAAAACTCATCAATGTCCCTCAAGAAAATTAGTCCGAACAAATTGATTTGGTTCCTCAGTAACCTGATCAAGTCAATGCAACAGATAAACAAGTTAGATTAGTGTTTGAGGCACCCAAAAGTAAATTGGTACCTAATTATCCCCTTCTTGTAGAAACCTACACAATCACACTAAGGCAAAGATGGGTACCTTGATATGGATGCCTCAAGGCATATACCGGAGATCCATCCCCAATTCTTTTCCTCCAAGCTCACTAGCATAGACGAAGTCGTGTCACCTTCGGAAACATAACAAATGCAACATCAATTGGCATGGAACCATAGGTAACATTTAAACTTTTCTATGATATGTAGTACAGTTGATGGATTGAAACTATCTCTTGAGTATTAGTCATTATGCGATAAAGGTATATCGTGCATTTGATCAAATGTGTGTATTATTGAAAAAAACCAACAATAACATGACTATGATTGCTTAAAACAAAATAATGTCTACACCTCAATCTTGATGAACTAGACTGAAATGTGCCTCTCCTGCTCCCGCTTTACAAGATATGCTTGCTTTGGCATAGAGAATTAGCCATGCAAGCATGAAACTAATATCTAGATCTCATCTAGCGAATTAGTACGATGGATTCCAAATATGAATGTTGTTAAGGACAAAGTGATGCGATACGTTCAACTAGGTAACCAAATAAACACTAGTTTCAAACCAAAAATCCATTAGCACAACTAGACCATTACAATTGATCCACTTGGCCGTATTTGGACCATTGGCCACACAAGTCTAGGAGGAAGCAAATACGCTTTTGGATTGTCTATGATATACTAGATACACTTTGACCTCTTTCTTGGCTCACCAAAGTGATTTTTTAAAAATGTTTCTCTAAATTTTGTAACCTCCTCCAAACGAAAAGTTTCATGATTTCAATCAATTCGATGATCACGGTGGCAAATTTCAAACGTGATTTCCAAAATTTTGTGAAGTTAAGGAATACCAAACTTCTTACTCAAGAAACCTCAACAAAATGGAACGTATTAGAAAGAAAAAATAGAAATCTACAAGAAATGGGCCCCCAAAGAACTATGTAAATGAACATAGTCTACCCAAAGTACTTTGGGCCGAAGCCGGAAACTGATTGTAACAGAATGGGTTCTAAAAGACTCCTATCAAAAACTCCTTGAACTTATGAATAACAAAACACCAAATGTTCCTATTTTAAAGTTTTCGCTTGTAAAGGCGTAGTTTAAATGAAAAAGGATGCTCGGAAAAATTTGATGTAAATACGATGAAGGAATCTTTCTTGGGTACTCTTCGTTTCTAAAGCTTTGTTTTTAACCAAAAGAAAACTTTAGTTAAGAAGAGTCTATAGAATTTTTAAGGAAAAGTTCCGAGTTAAAGAAAATGATTTTGATGATGATATGGTTTGAAAATTTGGATTAAAGGAACCCCTCCAAAATAGGCAACTTGATGCAATCTTCTTCCAAAATCTCTTACCGAAGGATATGGAAGTGTAGATGCTCATCCAAAAGAGCAAATTATAGGGCTACATCAAAAGGGGTTCAAAACTCGTATTCTTTAAGAATTTTTGTGATAATGCTGCCTTTCTCTTCAAATCGAACATTAAATGCATTGACGAGCCTTGAAAGATGATTCTTGGGTCATTGACAAATGCAGAGGATGAATCAATTGAGAGGAAGAGGTATGGAAGCTTGTTCCTACCAGCTGACCATTCGTTATTGTACTAAATGGGTCTTAGAAAACAGCAAGAAGAATGTGGTATTGGGGTTAGAACAAGGCTAAGATTAGTGGCACGGTTTCAACAAGACGCAGGTATCCCCTCGACTACGAAGAAACCTTCGGGCTCCTGTGCAAGATTTAGAAGACATTAGGATGACTCTGCTTTATGCCAGTAGTAGTAATAAGTTTCAACGATTCAAATGACGTCAACAAAAGTGCCTTCTTGAAGGGTTTTATTTCGGGAGAATATTGCGAACAACTCCTGGATTTGAAAATTCTCTTCTTCCTAATCATGTATTGCAATTGACTAAGGCTCTATAGGCTTGGAAAACAAGCTCCTAGCGCTTGGTACAAAAGGTTAGTTCCTTCTTATTTTAAAAATTACAAAGGCAAGGTTGATATACATTGTTTATCAAAATTTTGAAAATAATTTTTTTATTGTGCAAATTTATGTTGCTGATATCTATTTTTGGTTTTGGATGAATCATAGGTGAATAATTTGCCCAAAAAATATGAGTCATGAATTTGAAATGAGTTTAATGGGTTGAATAACATACTTTTAGTTTTTTTTTTTTTCTTTTTTTTTTTTTGGTTGCAAATCAAAACCAACTTAAGACGGTATATTTTCCTTACCAATCTAAATATACATAGCATTGTTAAAAACGATTTAACATGGATAATTCAAAAGCAATAAACACCCAGATGAGACTTAGCCTAAGTTAATATGGATGAAAACAACGAAAATTGCGATCAAAAAACGTATAGGGGAAAATGATTAGGAGTAACGTACCTCACCGCGACTACGACCAGATTATTATGTTTAGGGGGGACGGTGTGTAGGTTAAATCTAATCCTAACTATTCATATCAAGAGTGTTAAAAAATATGTAGGTATCTTAAGGAACGCCAAATTTAGGACTTTGGTATCCGAAGTAGGACAAAATTCGATTTAATAGGTTCTTATGAAGATGCTGATTTTGGCGGATGCAGGATAGATAGGAAAAAGTCCACATCCGGAACCATGACAATTTTTAGACAGGCAATTGTTTATGGACTTCCAAGAAACAAAATTCAGTGGCACTATATACGGCGGAGCGAAATACATCGCTGCAAGGCATGCTGTGACAAAATTGTTTGGAGAAAAATAAATTAGAAGACTATGGAATTAACGTGAAAAAACATTCATAAAGTGATAATACAAGTGCCATATGTCTTACCAAAAATCCAATTCAGCACTCTAGAAATAAGCATATCGAAGTAGGCATATTTATACAGCGATCATGTCCTTAACAATAATGTTGTTCTAGGAAGTTATTGACCAAAGCATCAAGTGGAAGGACATATTTACAACAGCTTAAATGAAGCCACATTGGATTATTAGAAGGGAATAGGCATGTTAAAATTGCCTAAGAATGTACTTTCGAAAAAAATTTCATACTCTTCGTTCTTAGTAGATTTGATCATTCTCTTTCAATTCCAAAGAAATGTTTTATCCTAAATCTCAAAAAAATAAAACTAAAGGAGGAAAGGAATGAAAACTTTTTCGCTGGTAGCTAGCGGTGGCACAGCCAGAACCAGCGGTGGAAAAACCGCCAGACACAGCGGTCGCACCAGCCTGGAGCGTTTCGGTAGCTAGGCGGTGGCACCGCTAGGTTTGGCTGCGGTTGGCACCGCCCGGACGAGCAATTATTTATATCATAAGGGTTAGGGCCGGCGGTGACAACGCCCCAACCAGTGGGAATATGCCTCAACACATCCCCAACCTCTTCTAAAAGCCTCATTACAACATTTAGAAGCCTGGAAAGGGATTTTGGTTGGTCAAGTCTCAATCTTCAGAAATTTTCCACTAGTAACAACTTGAAACTTTCTTCTTCCCTTTTCATATTGTCATACCCTTACAGTTTCTATTTTGATCCATAATCTGTCGAGGTGAATGGCTCCTAAGAGATCAAAAGGGAAAGGATTGTAGGAGATCATATGACCAAAATCTTTTCAATTCTAAAGAAGTAGCACTTTAAATTCCATATTTCGACAACAAAACTATAATAAGGTCAACACGGTGATCTAAAATGAAATAGGAACCTTGAACCCATTAGGTGGTTGCACCATTTAGATGTCACCTCTCCTACAAATCAACATGAACCAATTTCCTAGGTTAGTTAGGCTATGTTATGCAAATTTGCTGTGTGGACAACAAAAGCCTAAGTACGTACCTTTTAGGAAAACAGATTAGACTCTTTGACAGCACTATTGTGAAATTAATTGGACTCACTGAAAAAGATAGGGGCTGTATTTTCAGAGGTAAAATGGGATGTAACTGTAATCGGAGCAACTACTTTGAAGCCGTAGATTAGAAACTCCTTTTTGCAAATCCGAACCTCGGCATAATACACAAGAGTTGCGAACACACTTACTACCCTTTAATTCTAAAATTCGTCATACATCATAACACGATCATATTTCCTAACAATTTTCTTGATTGAAATAAGTCCAATAGAGGATGAGCAAATGTGATTGGATTGACGGTCAACATAACTGCTTTGGATAATCAAACGGACACACACAGAAAGGATATTATGGCTTAGAGATGGTATGTTATAATTGGGGGGTTAATCACACGATTTATACTTTTCCAGACATTTGATCCAACCGATGAAGAACAATTCCAAAGTGATACGATATAAACATCATCATATAAATCTATGAAAAAGTCTTAGGTGCCTTTAGCAACGGATATGGGTGAGGCAAACCTAGAAATGACTGATCCAATTCCCCCACAAGTAGAAACCCTGAACACAATTTCTTAGGGGAATGAATCTCCTCTCCCTGTCACTTTGGCGCCAGCACCTTCAGCTCTTGCTTCCTCCTATGAAGAACTCAATTTTGGCAGAATTGTATCAGATCAAATAACAACAAGGACCACACTCAAAACATAGCAAAGAGCAGAGACTTCAAACTTAGCCAATTTGAAATTTTGCAGGGCGGAACTACAGCAAATGAATCACAAAAATAGATGCCCTGTATCAGCACTCAGCATTGCTTCTAAAGATTAAAGCTGTATCTGTTATATTGCATGCGCTCTTTGTCCTTTCTTCCTTGATGACATGTTTGAATTCTTTTTGTATGTATTTTGACTGAAAGATGCTGTGAATTCCTTGCCTTAACACACAAATTATATGCTTAAAGACGCTCTCTTTTTGTGATGACAAAGGGGGAGAAATATGTAAATTCTAATTGCTATGCTAGGATTGCCATGAAATATTGCATTATCTGTGTATCTGCAGTGTCACTCGCATTCACGTTTGAAATATAAAAGTGAAATGTTGTCAAGTCATTGATATTGCTTGCTATGATTGCCCTATTTCACTATGAAATGTTTCAGTATATGTTGATAGCTAGCAATGACACTATTATTCACGTTTGAAAATAAACACTTGAAAATGGTGGCAAGTATTGCACATTTTCAAGAAAGAACATCAGATTAGGGAATTCATGATGGGGAGTATGATAGAGTTTGACGTTCAATATGTCTCTTGTGGGAATTTTCAAAGGCTTTGAAAGTCAAGAAATGACTTATCTAACGTATGGATATAGATAGGGGGAGTTAATATTAACTCCATTATCAATGATTGTCATCATCACAAAAGGGGGAGATTGTGCATCTCGGATTTTGATGATGAAGTCAATGTTATGTTTATCTAATCCATATGTGAAATCAAGTTCGATGGTAGTGTTTGAGGAGTCCGAGATTCGTCGGAGATGCTGCCGGAAAACCAATCGTGAGAAGAAAGGGGATATCGAAGTTTTCGGAAGTCCGCGAATAAGATCTCAGAAGGGTCGCAGAGATCACCCCGAGGACAGCTCGGCTACGTCGTTGGACTTCCACAAGATCGGGAGCCAGTTGGGAGTCCGTCGGAAGAAATCCAAGGGCGTATCGGAAGTCCGTCGGAAGATCACCGGAAAGCTCGCCGGAACCAAGACTTGAAGTTCGCCGGTTAAAAACTTGCTTAGGAGTAGTCTTTAGTTACGTAGTTTGAATGTAATTAAGGTTAGATAAAATAACTTAACACCCTTGATTAGGGGCCAACTGGGCCCAAAATGAAACCTGGTTTGGGCCGGACTTAAAGCCCAACAGTGACTAGCAAGGTCGGCCGCGGTGGCACCGCCCGCACCCGAGAGCTATGCGGTGGACCGCCGCAGTACACTGTCAGTGTCAAAATGACAGGCGATGGCACCGCTAGCTTCGGGAACATAAGAGAATTCAAATTTTGGAGCCCAAATTTGAATCCTCTTGAGGCCTATAAATACCCCCAATTTCTCAGCGCAGAATACAACTTTTTGAGTAACAAGTGATTGAGAGAAAGGTCTTAGAAAAGTCTTAGCAATCCTTGGTTTTCAATTTGCTAGTTTTCACCTCCTTTCTTGAAAATCTGTAAGAGTGTGAACTGCTTGTAAAGAGTTGTAAGAGGGTATTTACCCTTCCATTTCAAGAGATTTGCTGAGGAAGGTGGGAGCCTCGTACGAGAGGGCCTCGCAAGTGGATGTAGGTCATTTGACCGAACCACTTTAAAAACGACTAATCTCTATGGTTTTGCATTCATTGTTGCTATTTTACATTACTGCAAACCATCTTCACTTTGATGCTCGACTGACTTCTTTGTCTCCTTCATACGTAATTCCTTCCAGTTAAAACGCAATCGAACGGTTTTCAAACGACACGTTGCTTTTTCATCGTTACGAAGTTTCCGAAAGTGGTTTTAATCATCGAAAGTTATCGTCTTTACCGCTGCACTAATTCACCCTTCCCTCTTAGTTCCGCTCCGATCCTCACAGTTCAACCCTGATTAATTTAAATACCCAATTTCACATTATGGCATGCATCATAATTCATGCAGAATCATCATTCCATGCATGATTATCACATAACTTCTCCCCTTTGGGCTATAAAAGGAGAAGTACAACGAGTAAGTTGTTTAGACATAAGTTCAACTCATTGCATATAAACAATCCTCCAGTTTTCTCATCATTCTAGCTAGTATTTTCCTTTCTTCCCTTTTGAGAAGTGTAATTTTTTGCCTCCTTGGCAAAGGCGCAAGCGGCAATTTTACTCATTTAAATGTAGGCTATCAAATTTTGAGTATTGCAATATTCTAACATCAGCTAGCAATTTTTACATCAAAATGTAAGCTAGCATATTTAGATTTCAGAAGTACTTTTTTGCTTCTTGACTATGGCAGCGTCACTTTTCCTTTTGAGAATGTGTAATTTGCTCCTCCTTTGCTATATGTGCGTAGGTCTACAATTCTTTCCCTCCCTTTGTCCATTGCCGAAAGAATGAAGAATTATATTTTGGTATCTCTTTTTTTTCTTTTTCAAGATTTTTGAATTATGACACAGACAAAATTCCTTCTTATTTCATATGTCCCATAATTGAGATAACCCTTGTGAAATATGAAAGTCATTTTAAATACATGATCACATCATATACAATACATCATATCCCCATAATATCATAGGTATTGCAGCATCATTCCAATCATAAATATTTCACACATGAGGTATCAAAATCTTTAATATTTTTATTTACATCATTAAACATACAATTTCATAATCATTTTTCAAAGACTAGCATATTGGATGACATCCTGATCATTGGGAATAATGTAGAATACTATCCACAATAAAGTCTTGGTTATATAGACCTTTTCCATAAAGGACTAGGGGAGCATCCTATATCTTGGGATTCAATCTATAGAGATAGATCTCAGAGGTCCTGGCTTGTCCCAGTCTAGGTACATAGACTTTATTGCCAAAAGGTTTGCATGAAAAATTCCAAGAGAGATCTCATAATCGATGAGACTGGGATATTGCTTTCTGGTAGTATGACCCCAAAGACGTTGCAGAAGGTGAACATAGATAGGATACTCTATGCCTCAGCAAGTAGGTCTATCATGTATGCCATGCTATGTACCAACTTGATAAGCACAGGGTGGCGTGCGTTAGGGGTGTCACGAGCAAGTATCAAGCGTCTTCGGCTTGGAGTCTGAAAAGTAGGTAACTGGTATCCTTACTCTTGGAGAAGACTTGGATCTTTTACAGTATATTTGTACACATTGAATTGAGGACCAATATGCTGAAAGAGTTCGGGTTATGTGTAGTTTTATGTCATGACGTAAGTCGAATTTTTATAGCCTTAGGGTTGAGGCTAACACATACTCACGTTTTTGTTTTGATGTCAATGATAGTAAGTCTAATTCGGGTTATGGTATTAACATTGAATGGAAGGAACAATATCTGAAAGAGTTTCAAGCTAGATCCTACTATTGACTCTAACCATTGAAGGTGAGTATATACTCAGTAGAGGCAAGCCAAAGGGAATGTGAATGAAGAAGGTTCATCATAGATTTAGGGGTCATGCCAAGCAGCAAGGAGTCGATTCCTTATATTACGTATATAATTGGGCATGATCTCAATGAGGGAACTCAAGTCTCATAAAAAATGTTCTGAGAAGGTTCCCCTGATCGAGAGATCGGACTCGAGGAGATGTATAATGGAAAGAGTTCCATCCGAACATATATTGTAGATCCATGAAAAGTTGTTGCCTTAGATTGTTTTGAGTGTCTAGGGGTCTGATTAGAGCTAGACACATAGGTTATTAGCTTTAGGTCACGTGGAAGATTCTATCATATATGCTTGCAAGCAATCACGTGAGGCTGGCACATAGCTTGACAAATGGCTTTTACTTACTATATTTGGATTAATCCCTTTATATGCTTGTTGCCTAGATCTATATGATATATATATATATATATATACTATATATATTTGTGATTGTCCTTGGATCTTTGCAAGGGAATCGGATTAATATGATGAGATCCCAATAATGGAGACCAATTTTCCTTTAAACATAGATCCTAAATAATCCCGGTTCATAGGTACTCGAGAGGGTATCAGATAATCGACAGACTAGTGTGTTGTATACCCCTCCCATATAATGGTGCAGCTGATCTCATACTGCGCATGTGGGGACCCACTAGAGATTAGTATAGTGTACTCAATGGAAGAGTGAGTTACTGATTAATCTGCTTACAAAATTTTAAATGTTTGAAAATGATGCTTATTGTTAGACAATGATTCCATAGTCCCAATTGTGTATTTGGTCCTTAATTTGAGACACCAAGGATTTCCCCTATATGAGTGCTCTAACCCTTGATACCAGACTTAAGATTTGGATGTCATAGATCTAGCACATCTAGACATGGAGTGGTAACCACCATACGAGGATATTAATGTCGATAGAAGATTATCCACTCCGTATCATGAGCGGAATGTCTCATGTTTTTCTTGCTTAGTCAATTCCCTAGCCAGGGTCATTCGGATTGAGAGAGGAAGAGTTCTTTTGGGAGAATCTGATTAGAGTTAGACTCGAGTAGAAACTGCATGGGTAGACTCGCGTAGACTCATGCACTTTTTTTTGAGTTTCTCATCTTTGCTCACTTGGATCAATTGTTGAACTTTTTTTACCACACTGTGCATTTTGAATGTTCGCCTTTTTGTTATGACAAGTGGGAGAAATTGACAACTGATGACAACTTGACATTTTTTGATTGGATGGGATCGGAATAGTTGAATGCTTTGTAAATGCTTTAAATATGAGTAAAACAAATGATGATATCATTAAATACCTACTTGAAATATCAAAATGTTTGCTTGAAACATAATTGGAATGTGGCATGATTACTTGCAAATGTTTTTATTCTAGTATCATCTTATTTCGTCATCAAAATGAAAATGTCTATCATTAGATGAAATGTCAAAATTATCATACTTTATTACAATTGGAATCATGCCTTGGCTTTTTGATGAATTATCATTTTTATTGAAACGGCATATTGCAAATTTCATATTTGAAATTCTTTCATGCATGAAAATGAGGATTGTTATCATAATTTCTATATTGAACTTGAAATTGTGTCAATGTATGACATCATTTTATTGTGATAAATACATAGTATTGTATTTTGAATTTGTAAGTATCATGAAGTGCATGTGGATAAGTTTAAAATGAACTTACATATTAGTTTGATGCATGATTCAAGGCTTTTAGTTCCAGAGTATCCTTCTCAAGTATCCTCTAGATAGAGACGTTGTTGTAGGCCATCAGCAATTGATTGTCCATCATCACAAAGGGGAGATTGTTGCATCTTGAATTTTGATG